>CM042690.1:158950523-159240290 GCA_023614405.1 Avena insularis
CCCTGCGCGTGAGCCCAGTCGTGTCGAGCCTGCCCGCTGTCGGTGTGTCTTTTCGTCAGAGAAAGTGGTGCGACACTTTTGCAAACCCCCTGCATCTTTTCCAAAATTAATTCAAATTCAAATTTAAATGTTGTTTTAATATAACTTTTAAAATACAAATCCAATTAATACAAATAATATATGTTTTCAAATCAGGAAAATATGAGGAATTCAAATATGGCCTTCAAAATATATTTTGAACACTTAAAATTCAAGTTTATTTAAATTACAATAAAATGCCCTTTTGTCTTAAATAATTAATAACTTTTGTTTATAACTCCAAATTTAATAAATAATATGTCTAAAATGATTAGCTAAATGAGAGACCTTTACTGTTTATGCATTCCATGGTTTGTTTGAGGCATGAATCATATAAATATAAAGTATACAGCAACTAATATGAGAATAAATTGGGGCCAAAACTAAATAAAATGCTTTATTATTGTTTCCACACCTCACCATGCCATGCTACTTTCATGCCATGCAAATTGTGCATCATTCATCATGGCATGATTGTTTGCTTATGCGCATTTAATTCATGCTTGTGCACTTTATTTATATTGGCCCTTGTTTGTTTGGTTCTTCTCGAATAGGCTGAAATGGGGATATATCAAGAGAACCAGGAGCACTACCCATCCTTCTCACGCTTCAATTGAGTTGCCGAGCAAGCACTACCACATGCTTGCATACATATAGTACATATTGCCTCTACCTTATTCTTGCATCATTGGTCGCGATTGCATTAATCTGAATCCCAAGTATTGTATATAGCCTTTACTTTTTAAACCCCATAGAAGTTGGTTCCTCCATCCCATGAGCCATTACTGAGGAGTTGTTTGAGCCATGTAGTCGTGGAACAAACATGTGTGTATGGTTTGTGAGTGTCGATGGATAACGAGGTACCTAAACAACTTAACCTTAGAGTAGTAATGGGATAACTAATGAAAGTGGCATCGGTGATCCTTATTAAGCTATTTGGTTTCGGGCTCCCTTGTGTCCCATGGGACCAAGTACTTGATTCCCTGTTCCTTGATTGTTCGCTATCCACATCCAGGTGAGGCCTATGGGATCCCCGCTGAGGAGCTTGATTCATTCTTATTTCTAAGGGCCTGAAACTAGTTTGAGGTTTTATTTACGATCTGTACCTATGCCATGCTTTTACTACTTTATTTAAGATTGTGTGGAGGTAATGCACCTTTGTCATGATTAAATGAGCGCCGTGACCCGTTTTTAGCTATATCGACAAAGCCCAGTCACACTTCCGGGTTCCCGATCGTTTACAGACCGGCCCCCCTGAACCTTGAGAGTCGTCTGGAGTCAGCTAACTTCGTTTTGGGTGGCTTAATAGGGTGGCCCCTGAAATATTCCGAATCACTGTGATCGCTTTATGAAGTATGGCTGTCGTTGGTTTTGATTTGGTTTTCCCGAGAGCATATCGGTGTGTGTTGCTATTGTGCACCTACGGTAAAACTTTCAAAGCCGTGTCAGCGGTTATATGGACGTGACTTGGGTTAAACCTGAGGTTCTCGATCATAGACAAGCATAACTTAAGTACCGCTTCTAATGTGACTAGCCTAGGTACCTGACTAGTAAATAGTGCAATACTCACGGAATGTATAATAAAACTGCCAACGGATGGGGGTTGTTAATCAGCTTCCTCGTCGGTGGCGAGGAAGAGGATGGATCTGTTAAGATTACCTTTATTACTGTTATAACTGCTTGTTATTAATTCACGGACATTCGTCTATCTCTGGTTGGCGGATGGTTGGCAATATCTATAAATTGCTAGGGTTTATCTTTTGCTGCAATTCGTCACCCCAGTTGTGTCCCTTTAGAGGCATAAAGACTTCATGAGTACCCCTAGGGTCTCTACGATAAATTATTGGTTCGGATGAGCGAATTTTCATAAGATGGATCTTTGGTGGAAGAGGCGGACGATGTGGGCATGATCATTCGGTGTAGAGATTCGAGAGCGAGGGATCCGTGAGATCTATAGGCGGATGTGTATTTATGGGGCATCTTATGCCGATTTGCTTCTTATCCGTACTCGGTTTGTCTTCCTTCGCTGATACTCTGTTGATTGATGTATGAGGAGATATCCTACACTATTATATCTATCTAGGATATTTGGATCTTGCCGTATGGCATTGCTATATTTCCTTTCTTTTTAGATGGAATGGCTCTGATGTACTATTGTATGGTGGCTTGCATACATACTCATTTGTGTATGTAGTTGATCCCTTATTTCCCGATTCGTTGCTTGTTCTTGTCGATGTTTGGAAATGGTTGGGGCGCAACAAAGATACACAGGTGGCATTTGGGCCCCACCTGTACTATTTCAACCATTTACGATCATCGGGCTTGTACTAGGGCGTAATTCACGAGGTAGTTACAATTGGTATCGAGCCTTCCGACCTTCAGGGTCTCAGCCAAATGGTCGTTGTATGCATCTAGCAAATATTTTTGGTAGTTATGTATACTAGGGGAAAACAAAAGCGAGGTAGGACTAGCTTCCCTTTCTTCTTACCCAACCACCACTCTTTTATTAAGGAAGTGTAACGTTTTCAATCCTCTTCTTAAAATTCAAACTAGGATTCACATGTTCTGGGTTTCCGTAGTACCATAGGTTGTGTATCTGTGTGTGTGAGTGTGTGTGTGTGTGTGTAATTCCTTGTCTATTTGCATCCAAGTTGTTATCTTTATCGGCCTTTTGGTTATCAATGTTGGTACATTCCATACCAGGCTTTTTAGCAAGCCGTAGCGATCTATCGATTCGTTGTATCTTAAAGCGCGATCATCTTACTCTTTGTTATCGGCAGCTATCTTGTTTGTGGTGTTCGTTTCCGTGGTTGCTAATCTTTAGGTTATCTTGAGGAGAAGGTGTTGAGATATGTGTTTTACTTGTTCATGTGCGGAGTAATGATTTGAGTCACGGGATGGTGGCGACCATACCACTACTCTTATCATTCGCTCTTGTATATTGAATTGGTAGAGTCACTAATCTTGATTCGTTAAGTGATTTTGCATCTATTGGTATTTTAATGCCGAAATTTGTGGAAAATTTTTCTTTGATATATCTGTGTACCACACTCCTTTTCAGTAATTAATGCGATATGCTTAATATCTTCTAGATGCTTTGAACTTCGTTGATATTTTTAATATCATCTTAGTAAAGTGTATCCTTTAATCTTGATTAATTCCATCTTGGTACTATTTTGGATTATTATTATTCTCCATCATAATCGGCTTGTGTTTTATATAAATAACGGATGGCACCACCACGCCATTACGAGGAGGACATACAACCTGGGCGGGGGCAGCATTGTCAAGCATCGCCAATGCCTTGGCAACAATGCTGACGAGAACCAGCGTTTGAGAAAGTGTCGGGAGGAATGAGTTTGTTCCGCTACCTCCACCTCCCAAGCGAGGAGACATCAAGAGCTTCCTGAAGTTCAACCCTCGCCGGTTTGATGTTTCGATCAACCACTTGATCTTGATGATTGGTTGCGTGAGATGTCAAGGTTCTTGGCAACGCTGATGTTCTGAGCAGAATGGGTAAAGTGTGCTACTCACCTTACGAAGGAGATGCGGCTCTCGGTGGGAGAATTACACGAAGGCAAAGCGCACTGGTTTTAGCCTACTTGGGGCCAGATTCCTTTGGAGCTTTCAAAAGCGATGTCTGTCGAAATTGTCATGGAGAGGATGAAGGAAGTGTTTCTCAACCTCAAGCGGGCAATGATAATGTCAACACCTACATCGGGGAACTTCATGAACCTGTCTCGTTATGGTGGCGATGAGATCTCTGATGACAGAAGAAGCAAAGAGGTTCGAGCAAGGGCTCAATGCATCGATTAAGTATGCAATCACACATGCAAGGCGCGACTTTTACGGAACTTGACATCTGACTCTACGGGAAGAGGCAAGTAGGCAAGTGTTTGAGAGTCAAAGAAACACAGCCGTGATGCAGCAAGCTCTTGACTATGTCGACTCCTTCTAAGCGTGGTCTGGGTTCCTAACACCACGTCGCTCCGGCTCCACAAGACCTTCAAGCTACAGCGGCAAGGCCACCAAACTTCCTCTTCTTTGCTCCGAGGCTACAACCACCACTACCACAGGCGCTGGCGAGTCTGGCTATGTTGCTCCACGTCCACAGTGCTTGTTACACTTGTGGAGACCACAGGCATCAACAATGGAACTGTCCAGATGAAGAACAAGGATCTTCCTCCACCACCTCCAAGATCTGCAAGCTCTCCTTTGGTTCGTGCACCACCACCTCGGGCTCTCAACATCAACACCAAGCCGGGTCTCTTGCTCGTGCCAAGCGCATCAACGCCGCTCAAGTGAGCATGCACACAGGTTGTGATGGGTATGCTTCCGTGAACTCAGTTCCTGCAAGAGTTTTGTTTGATTACGGTGTAGCATTCTTTTGTTTCGCATAAGTTTGCACAAGAGCAGGATCTGATAAGGTTCCTTTATCACGTAAATGCGGTGGTACAATCTCACAGGTCAAACATGAAATTTGCTCCTTATCAGCCATGGCAATCAAATTGAGATTGGTGGCTCTTCGTTCTCGGCGTCCTTAATTGTTACGGGCAATTCGACATTGATGTCATCTTGGGCATGGATTGGTTGACAACAAATGCAGCTGTGATTGATTGTCTTGAGCTCGGTTTCTGAAGATTCACGAAGGCCATATAGTCTATTCTCCAAGTCGACTCCCTATCCAGCTTTTCTCTTTGGCTCACGAATGTTGATGCTATGGAAGCTATTCGAGTGTTCCGATGGTCTGTGAGTTCCCTGATGTCTTTCCTGAAGAGTTGCCAGGTATGCCTCCGAATCGTGAGGTTGAGTTTGTTATTGAGCTTGAACCTGGTACCGCTCCTATCTCCAAGCGACCTTATAAGATGGGTCCTGCTGAGTTGGCTGAACTCAAACGTCAGCTTGATGAACAAGAGAAGTTGGGTTTCATTCAACACAGTACTTCTTCTTGGGGTAGCCCTACTCTCTTTGTGAAGAAGTGAGATCAGACTGATAGACTTTGTGTTGACTATCGGGCTCTCAATGCTAAAACCATCAAGAATAAGTATCCCCTTCCGCGGATTAATGATCTCTTTGATCAGCTAGCTGGAGCTGTGGTATTCTCTAAGCTTGACTTGAGAAGTGGTTATCACCAAATCAAGATTAAGGAAGATGTTCCTAAAACAGCTTTCACCACCGCTATAGCCTGTATGAGTACACGGTCATGTCTTTCGGTCTCACCAGCCTTTTGCCACCTTCTCGAGGCTCATGAACTCAGTTTTCATGGAGTATCTTGATAAGTTCGTTGTGGTCTATCTGGATGACATCCTAGTCTATTCTAAGTCACAAGAAGAGCATGAAGAACACCTTCGGTGTGTCCTAAACAAGCTTCGTGAGAACCGCTTGTATGCAAAGTTCTCAAGTGTGAGTTACGGCTGCCTCAAGTAACTAATCTTGGTCATGTTATCTACCCAAGGCATCACGATAAATCCAGGCTTGTGAAGACAATTGTTGAATGGCTTCCTCCTGTCAATGTCAAAGAAGTGCGGAGTTTCCTTGGTTTGGCTAGTTATTGCTGTAAACCGTTCAGAACTTTCGAAGATAGCGAAGCCTCTTACCGATCTCCTCAAGAAGGCAAGAAATACCTGTGGACTCCTGCATGTCAAGCAAGCTTTGAGACACTCAAAGAGAAACTCACTTCCACACCGGTCTTGGTTCCTCAGGATACATCCAAGCCGTTCGGATCTTCGGTGGCGCCTCTTTGCATGGATTGGGTGCGGTCCTCATGCAAGAAAAGCAAGTTGTTGCTTATGCCTCTCGACAATTGAAGGCGCATGAGATCAGCTATCCTACACATGACCTCGAGCTCATGCGGTTGTCTTTGCGTTGAAAGTATGGAGGCACTACTTGCTTGGCAACGTTGTGAGATCTTTTACGATCACAAGAGTCTGAAGTATATCTTTACTCAGCCTGATCTCAACCTTAGGCAAAGGAGATGGATTGAAGCAATCAATGACTTGATTTGACCATCAACTACACTCGCAAAGCTAATGTTATGGCGGATGCTCTCGGCCAAAGCTTATCAACAACCTCATGATGGAAGAACAACAGCCTCTCTTGTGCGAGGAATTCGTCGACTCAACAAATTGTGGAACAAGGGTATCTCCTGAACCTTCTAGCAACACCTCTCTTGGAAGAAAAGGTTCGCTCTTCTCGACTTGGTGATCACTTTACAAGAAAGATCATCTCGAGGATTCAGCTTCAGTATGAGTCCTTCCACATCGATGATCAAGGCCGCTTTTCTTTGAACACCGGATGTTTGTTCCGAACTACCGGGTTTGAGAGAGCAAGTTCTCAAGGCGCACGATTACATTCTTTCTATCCACCTGGCGGCACAAAGATGTACATGGACTTGAAAACACAATATTGGTGGCCTGGTTTGAAAAGGTATTGTGCCAAGTATGTATCGGTGTGATGTGCGCATGAGTGAAAGCTGTTCATCGAGAAACCTTCGGTCTTCTACAACCATTGAAACCCTCGGAATGGAAATGGGAGAAAGTAGAGATGGACTTCATCACTGGTTTTCCTAGGTCGCGGAAGAACAACAATGCAATCTTTGTTGTCATTGAGGGCTTTCTAAAGTGGCTCACTTCTTCCCGTCGAAAACCATTTACGCAATTCAGTTGGTGAGCTCTATATCAATAGAATTGTCTCTCTGTATGGGGTTCGCTTGAGATCAGTTCAGACCGTGGAAGCATCTTCCGTCCAAGTTACAGGAAGTTTCCAAAATGCTTTGGGAACAAAGTTGAACTTCAGCACAGCTTACCACCCTCGATCGCGAGGGCAAGTTGAAAGGATCAATCAGATTACGGAGGATATGCTTGATGCTTGCGTCATCTCGTTTAAGCATGAAGTGGGAAGAATGTCTTCCTTATGCTGAGTTCTCTGACAACAGCTTCGAGAAAAGTTTAAAGATGGCACCATTTGAGGCTCTCTATAGTGGTAAATCAGAACTCCGATTGGTTGGTCGGGTGCGGTGAAAGGATCTTGTTTGGCCACGACATTTGTGACTCAAGCGGAGGAAAGGTTCACATCATTCTTCAAAATCTGAGGATTGCTCAAAGTCGCCGGAAGAGCAATTATGACGAAGCACTGCGGACATGGGTATGTCCTGGTGATCTCGTTTACCTTCGTGTCACTCCATGAGAGAGCACATACCGCTTTGGTATCAAAGGAAAGCTGGCTCCTAGATACATCGGTCCCTTCAAAGTTAGTGGAAGAAGAGGAGAAGTTGCTTATGCTCTTGAGCTCCGGAAAACTCAAGGTCCATGATGTTTCCACATCTCTCAACTCAAGAAGTGCTTCAAGGATCCCGGCGGGACCGTGGACCATGAGCTTATCAATCTCAAGAAGACTGTCTTATCAAGAACACCCACAAAATCCTTGAAGTCGCAGAAGGAGGACTCGCAACAAGTCCATCAAGTTACGCAAGGTGCGATGTCGCACCATTCCGTTGATGAAGCCACTTGGGAGCGTGAAGATGATCTCCGTGCCAAGTATCCTACCCTCTTTGTGTCTTCTTCTTCATCCTAGAATCTCGGAGATTCCTGTTTAATCAGGGGAGAGTTGTAGCATCCCAATTGTCTAACAATTGTAATGCTACTTAGTCTAATAATATAATGGCTACTTCAAATATATAATTGTTTGCAGCATCATTATATCATGCTCATGTCATCATGCCACCTTGCATTTGAGCATTATAAAACCCTTTTGTTTTGGTTCTTATCTCATATGCATTATTAATTGTATTTGCCTCTTGATATTGTATTTGGTGCTTGATATATTGTTCAAATGCCCAAGTTGAGTTGGGGCATGTCTCTTGTTTAACTCCACCACCTTTTCTTTCACCACCTTATAATCCCACCATCCAACTAAACATGAGCTTGGCATTTAATGGTTTTACTTCTAGCTCATGTGGGTTGGGATGGATCAATTCTTTCCACATGCTCTCATCTTGGCATCATGTTGTTTTCACAATATTGAACCATGAGAGCCACATGGCCACCTTTGCATGCCTTGTGGTGGAACCTTTTCCTAGCTTCCATATGTGTGATTTTGGGGTTATTCTCATGTTGGGATATTTTTGTGGGCTTATTAAATACCTAATGGCATATACACACTAGCAAGTCCCAAATATAATCCAATGTGATCATCTCCATATACTCCACTTGGAATTCTTTCTAAATTCCTTTGCTTGGGCCTTACTCCAATTTTGGAATGCATAATAATAATGCCATGTATTAATATTGTTTTCACAATAATCAACATGGCCATAAATATTTTGCATGGGCCATACAAGCCCACCTTTAACTTGTTCTTTGGATCTTATTTGAATTTTGAGTGAATTTAAACCACATCTCTCTCTCCTCTTAGCTTGATCTTTTTTGATCATGCCTAAACCACCTCACCCTCTCTTTTCCTTGTCTAGTTCTTGCTTGCTCTTTGCTTGATCTTGCTTGAGCTTGACAAACCATAAACCTCACCCCTCATCTCTCTCTCACCCTCTCTCTTCACCTTTCTATCTAAACCCATACCCCATCCTAGCTAAACCCTAAGCTACCACCTTTCCCCTCTTCCTCTCCTCTTTAGCCCACTCCTCTCTAAACCAGACCCTAGCTGGCCCCAGCCACCCTCTCTCCTTAAGCCCCAACCCTAGCTGCCCCAAGCTCTGGCAGCCTACCACTCCAACCCTAGCTAGCAGGCTACCCCTCTCTCTCTCTCTCTCTGCTGGTGGGCCCCACCGAACCACCACGCCTTGGCTCGCCTACCCACACAGAAGCCACCCCTGCCTGCCTGCCTGAGCCAGAGCACGTGAAGGAGAGGGAGGATAAAGGTGGCCGAGCCACCTTTATCGTCTGCCTGCTCCCACGTCAGCCTCCCTCCTCTGCCTTACCACCACCCCACGGAACCCCTCCGCCTCTAGATCTGGCCGAGGAGCCACCTTCCTCCCCTCTCTTCTCCACCATCGCGCCACACCATCGCGGCACCCTCGGCCTCCACCCCCACTTCGTTCTAGGCAGCAGAGCAGAGACCGTGGGTGTGGTGCAGTGAACGAGGAGACCCTTGCTGCAGCCCGTGCAGAACGAAGAGAAGCCCGGACCCGGAACCATCGGCCGCCACGGAACCCTAGATCATCTGTCCGTCTGCATCGCTGTTGATCCACCGCGCCCCAAGCCGATCCACTGCCACCGACACCCCCTCGGTGAGCTATCCAACCTCCCAGACAACCTCGTCGTTGCCGTGGCCTGGTCGCGCCCGATCGTTCAGACAAGCGCTGCGTCTTGGGTGTCGCTTCGTGTTCCAAGTGGCGTCGCTTAGTTAGATCTAGCCCAGCTACCTCTCGGCCGTAACCCCTACCCCACCGATGGTCTCCGCCGAGCGCGAGCCTTTGGTCGCGAGGTCGAGCCCGATGCAGCTGCCCGTATCTTTTCCTCGGAGAGGAAGAAAAGCGATGTCAGCGGCAGCGTTTTGCGAGAAACCCCCTCGATTTCTTTTGCTCAACCCAGCGGCAGCGTGGCCCACCGTCGACCTCGTGGCGTTTTGCAAAAGGATCCCTTAGTTTGAAACCTTAACCCGCGGTCCCCAGAGCCCGCGAGGTCAGCCTTCACATCCCTCATCAAGTGGGCCCTTGAAGCCTCGAGGCCCTTTGTGCATCTCCAAGGCAGGCGGACCCGGTGTAAAACCTTCTCTGTGGCGTGTGTTGCCCGGTCAGCATGGCCCCCCCACTATGGTGCGTGGCTGGATCTGAGCTAAGTAACAAAAGTTTCTTACATCTGTCTGTTTAATTCAAATCTTTTCCAAAATTAATTCAAATTCAAATTTAAATCATTTTAATATAACTTTTAAATACAAATCCAATTAATACAAATAATATATGTTTTCAAATCAGGAAAATATGAGGAATTCAAATATAGCCTTCAAAATATATTTTGAACACTTAAAATTCAAGTTTATTTAAATTACAATAAAATGCCCTTTTGTCTTAAATAATTAATAACTTTTGTTTTATAACTCCAAATTTAATAAATAATATGTCTAAAATGATTAGCTCGTGAGACCTTTCTGTTTATGCATTCCATGGTTTGTTTTGAGGCATGCATCATATAAATATAAAGTATACAGCAACTAATATGAGAATAAATTGGGGCCAAAACTAAATAAAATGCTTTATTATTGTTTCCACCTCACCCGTGCCATACTACTTTCATGCCATGCAAATTGTGCATCATTCATCATGGCATGATTGTTTGCTGTCGCATTTAATTCATATGCTTGTGCACTTTATTTATGTTGGCCCTTGTTTGTTTGGTTCTTCTCGAATAGGCCTTTGACGGGGATATATCAAGAGAACCGGGAGCACTACCGGATCCTTCTCACGCTTCAAGCTGAGCTGCCAGGCAAGCACTACCACATGCTTGCATACATATAGTACCTATTGCCTCTATCTTATTCTTGCATCATTGAGTCGCGATTGCATTCTTGAATCCCAAGTATTGCATAGCCTTTACTTTTAAACCCACGAAGCTGGTTCCTCCATCCCATGAGCCATTACTACAGGAGTTGTTTGAGCCATGCAGTGGTAGAACAACATGTGTATGGTTTGTGAGTGTCGATGGATAACGAGGTACCTAAACAACAACGGAGTAATGTGGATAACTAATGAAAGTGGCATCGGTGAGCCTTATTAAGCTATTTGGTTTTCGGGCTCCCTTGTGTCCGTGGGACCCAGTACTTGATTCCTGTTCCTTGATTATTCGCTATCCACATCCGGAGGCCTATGGACCCCCTGAGCGAGCTTGATTCATTCTTATTTCTCGGGGCCACAAACTAGTTTGAGGTTTTATTTACGATCTGTACCTATGCCATGCTTCTTTGCTTTATTTAAGATTGTGAGAGGTAATGCACCTTTGTCTTTGTTTAGGGCCGTGACCGTTTTTTGTGTCGACAAGCCAGTCACACTTTCGGGTTCCCGATCGTTCTGACCGGCCCCACAAACCTTGAGGCCGTCTCGGTCGGCTAACCGTTGCGGGTAGCTCAATGGGGTGGCCCCTGAAATATTTCTGAATCCTGTGATCGCTTTGTCGTGGTGTCTCGTTGGTTTTGATTTGGTTTTTCCGAGGCATGTCAGTGTGTGTTGCTATTTGTGCACCCTATGATAAAACTTTCAAGCCGTGTCAGCGGTTATGGACGACTTGAACGCAGTTTCTCGATCATAGACAAGCATAACAAGTACGCTTCTAATTTGACTAGACTAGGTACCTGACTAGTAAATAGTTCAATACTCACGGAATGGATAATAAAACTGCCAACGGATGGGGGGTTGTTCGTCCGCTTCCTCGTCGGTAAGCGAGGAAGAGGATGGATTTGTTAAGATTACCTTTATTACTGTTATAACTATTGTTATTAATTCACGGACATTAATCTATCTACGGTTAGGCGGATGGTTAGCAAATGTCGATAAATTGCTAGGGTTTATCTTTTGCTGCAATTCGTCACCCAGGTTGTGTCCCTTTAGAGGCATAAAGACTTCTTGAGTACCCCTAGGGTCTCCACGATAAATTATTGATTCGGATGAATAGTACACTGTAAGATGGATCTTGGGTGGAAGGCAGACGATGTGACAGCGATCATTCGGTGTAGAGATTAGGAGCGGGGATCCGTGAGATCTATGGGCGGATGTGCTTATTTATGGGGCATCTTATGCCGATTTGCTTCTTATCCGTACCGGATTTTGTCTTCGCTTCCGCTTGATACTGTTGATTGATGTATGAGGAGATATCCTACACTATTATATCTATCTAGGATATTTGGATCTTGCCGTATGGCATTGCTATATTCCTTTCTTTTTAGATGGAATGGCTCGATGTACTATTGTATGGTGGCTTGCATACATACTCATTTGTGTATATAGTTGATCCTTACTTTGCCGATTCGCCGCCCGTTCTTGTCGATGTTTGGAAATGGTTGGGACGGCCGAAAGGTCTACATGAGTGGCATTTGGGCCCCACCGTACTATTTCAACCATTTCTGATCATCCAGGCTTGTACTAGGGCGTAATTCACCGAGGTAATTACAATTGGTATCGAGCCTTCCGACCTTGAGGTCTCGGCCAAATGGTGGTTGTCATCTAGCAAATATTTTGGTAGTTATGTATACTAGGGAAAAACAAAAGCGAGTAGGACTGCTTCCACTTTTCTTCTTACCCACCACTCTTTTACGGTAAGGAAGTGTAACGTTTTCAATCCTCTTCTTAAAATTCAAACTAGGATTCACGTGTTACGGGTTTCCGTAGTACCATAGGTTGTGTATCTGTGTGTGAGTGTGTGTGTGTGTAATTCCTTGTCTAGCTGTTGCATCCAAGTTGTTATCTTTATCGGCCTTTTGGTTATCAATGTTGGTACATTCCATACCAACAGGCTTTTTATAAACCGGCGATCTATCGATTAGATTGTATACCTGCGATCATCTTACTCTTTGTTATCCGGCTATCTTGTTTGTGGTGTTATTCCGTGGTTGCTAATCTTTAGGTTATCTTGAGGAGAAGGTGTTGAGATATGTGTTTTACTTGTTCATGTCGGAGTAATGATTTGAGTGCGGGATGGAGTCGACCATACCACTACTCTTATCATTCGCTCTTGTATATTGAATTGGTAGAGTCACTAATCTTGATTCGTTAAGTGATTTTAGCATCTATTGGTATTTTAATGCGAAATTTGTGGAAAATTTTCTTTGATATATTTGTGTACCACACTCCTTTTCGATTGTAATGCGATATGCTTAATATCTTCTAGATGCTTTGAACTTCGTTGATATTTTAATATCATCTTAGTAAATTGTATCCTTTAATCTTGATTAATTCCATCTTGGTACTATTTTGGATTATTATTATTCTCCATCATAGTCTTGACTTGTGTTTATATAAATAACGGGATGGCACCACCACGCCGTTAGGGAGGACATACAACTTTGAGCTGGGGGCGAAGCATCGCCAATGCCTTGGCGACAATGCAGAGAACCAACAGCGTTTGAGGAAAGTGTCGGGAGGAATGAGTTTGTTCCGCTACCTCCACCTCCCAAGCGAGGAGACATCAAGAGCTTCCTGAAGTTCAACCCTCGCCGGTTTGATGTTTCGATCAACCACTTGATGCTGATGATTGGTTGCGTGAGATGTCAAGGTTCTTGGCAGCTGATGTTCTGAGCAGAATGGGTAAGTGTGCTACTCACCTTACGAAGGAGATGCACTCTCTGGTGGGAGAATTACACGAAGGCAAAGCGCTGGTTTTAGCCTACTTGGGGACAGTTCACTTTGGAGCTTTCAAGAAGCGATGTCATCGAGAAATTGTCATGGAGGATGAAGGAAGTGTTTCTCAACCTCAAGCGGGGCAATGATAATGTCAACACCTACATCAGGAACTTCATGAACCTGTCTCGTTATGGTGGCGATGAGATCTCGATGACAGAAGAAGCAAAAGAGTTTCGAGCAAGGGCTCAATGCATCGATTAAGTATGCAATCACACATGCAAGGCGGCGACTTTTTGGAACTTCAGCATCTGACTCTGCGGAAGAGGCAAGTAGGCAAGTGTTTGAGAGTCAAAGAAACACAGCCGTGATGCAGCAAGCTCTTGCTATGTCGGCTCCTTCTAAGCGTCGTATGCAGGTTCCTAACACCCCACCGTCGCTCCGGCTCCTGAGACCTTCAAGCTACAGCAAGGCCACCAAACTTCCTCCTTGCTGCTCGGGGCTACAACCACCACTACCAGGCGCTGGCGTCCACAGCTATGTTGCTCCACGTCCACACAGTGCTTGTTACACTTGTGGAGACCACAGGCATCAACAATGGGCGTCCGATGAAGAACAAGGCTCTTCCTCCACCACCTCCAAGATCTGCGGCAAGCTCTCCTTTGGTTCGTGCACCACCACCTCGGGCTCTCAACATCAACACCAAGCCCGGGTCTACTGTTGCTCGTGCCAACTGCATCAACGCCGCTCAAGCTGAGCATGCACACAGGTTGTGATGGGTATGCTTCCGTGAACTCAGTTCCTGCAAGAGTTTTGTTTGATTACGGTGCCGCATTCTTTTGTTTAGCATAAGTTTGCACAAGGCAGGATCTGGATAAGGTTCCTTTATCACATCGTCTGGTGGTACAATCTCCTGGGTCAAACATGAGGGCTGCTCATATCAGCCATGGCAATCAAATTGAGATTGGTGGCTCTTCGTTCTCGGCGTCCTTAATTGTTCTGGGCAATTCTGACATTGATGTCATCTTGGGCATGGATTGGTTGACAACAAATGCAGCTGTGATTGATTGTGCTGAACGCTCGGTTTCTGAAGATTCTGAAGGCCATATAGTCTATTCTCAAGTCGACTCACTGCTATCCAGCTTTTCTCTTTGGCGGCTCACGAATGTTGATGCTATGGAAGCTATTGAGTGTTCCGGTCTGTGAGTTCCCGGATGTCTTTCTGAAGAGTTGCGGTATGCCTCCGAATCGTGAGGTTGAGTTTGTTATTGAGCTTGAACTGGTACGCTCCTATCTCCAAGCGGCCTTATAAGATGGGTCTGCTGAGTTGGCTGAACTCAAGCGTCGACTTGATGAACAAGAAGTTGGGTTTCATTCAACACGGTACTTCTTCTTGGGGTAGCCCTACTCTCTTTGTGAAGAAGTGAGATCGGTGATAGACTTTGTGTTGACTATCGGGCTCTCAATGCTAAAACCATCAAGAATAAGTATCCCTTCCATGGATTAATGATCTCTTTGATCAGCTAAATTTGGCTGTGGTATTCTCTAAGCTTGACTTGAGAAGTGGTTATCACCAAATCAAGATTACATAGGAAGATGTTCCTAAAACAGCTTTCACCACCGCTATAGCTGTATGAGTACCGGTCATGTCTTCCGGTCTCCTGCTTGCTTTGCCACCTTCTGAGGCTCATGAACTCGGTTTTCATGGAGTATCTTGATAAGTTAGTTGTGGTCTATCTGGATGACATCCTAGTCTATTCTAAGTCACAAGAAGAGCATGAAGAACACCTTGGTGTGTCCTAAACAAGCTTAGTGAGAACAGCTTGTATGCAAAGTTCTCCAAGTGTGAGTTCTGGCTGCCTCAAGTAACTTATCTTGGTCATGTTATCTCTGCCAAGGGCATCGCGATAAATCGAAGCTGTGAAGACAATTGTTGAATGGCTTCCTCTGTCAATGTCAAAGAAGTGCGGAGTTTCCTTGGTTTGGCTAGTTATTCTTTGTCGCTTCATTCAGAACTTCTCGAAGATAGCGAAGCCTCTTACCGATCTCCTCAAGAAAGGCAAGAAATACCGTGGACTCACATGTCAAGCAAGCTTTGAGACACTCAAAGAAACTCACTTCCACACCGGTCTTGGTTCCTCGGATACATCAAGCCGTTCGGATCTTCTGTGGCGCCTCTTTGCATGGATTGGGCGGTCCTCATGCAAGAAAAAGCAAGTTGTTGCTTATGCCTCTCGACAATTGAAGCGCATGAGATCAACTATCCTACACATGACCTCGAGCTCGCATCAGTTGTCTTTGCTTTGAAAGTATGGAGGCACTACTTGCTTGGCAACCGTTGTGAGATCTTTTCTGATCACAAGAGTCTGAAGTATATCTTTACTCAGCCTGATCTCAACCTTCGGCAAAGGAGATGGATTGAAGCAATCAATGACTTTGATTTGACCATCAACTACACTCCGGGCAAAGCTAATGTTATGGCAGATGCTCTCAGCCGCAAAGCTTATGTCAACAACCTCATGATGGAAGAACAACAGCCTCTCTTGTGCGAGGAATTCCGTCAGCTCAACCTGGAAATTGTGGAACAAGGGTATCTCCTGAACCTTCTAGCAACACCTCTCTTGGAAGAAAAGGTTCGCTCTTCTCAGCTTGGTGATCCGCACAAGAAAGATCATCTCCAGGATTCAGCTTCAGTATGAGTCCTTCCACGTCGATGATCAAGGCACGCTTTTCTTTGAACACCGGATGTTTGTTCTGAACTACCCAGGTTTGAGAGAGCAAGTTCTCAAGGAGGCGCACGATTCTGTTCTTTCTATCCACCCTGGCAGCACAAAGATGTACATGGACTTGAAAACACAATATTGGTGGCCTGGTTTGAAAAGGTATTGTGCCAAGTATGTATCGGAGTGTGATGTCGCGCGAGTGAAAGCTGTTCATCAGAAACCTTCCGGTCTTCTACAACCATTGAAACCCCCGGAATGGAAATGGGAGAAAGTAGAGATGGACTTCATCACTGGTTTTCCTAGGTCGCAGAAGGGCAACAATGCAATCTTTGTTGTCATTGACAGGCTTTCTAAAGTGGCTCACTTCTTCCCCGTCAAGGAAACCATTTACGCAATTCAGTTGGTGAGCTCTATATCAATAGAATTGTCTCTACGTATGGGGTTCCGCTTGAGATCGATTCGGACCGTGGAAGCATCTTCACGTCCAAGTTACGGGAGAGTTTCCAAAATGCTTTGGGAACAAAGTTGAACTTCAGCACAGCTTACCACCCTCGATCGCAAGGAGCAAGTTGAAAGGATCAATCAGATTACGGAGGACATGCTTCGTGCTTGCGTCATCTCGTTTGGCATGAAGTGGGAAGAATGTCTTCCTTATGCTGAGTTCTCGTACAACTTGACTTCGAGAAAAGTTTAAAGATGGCACCATTTGAGGCTCTCTGTATGGCAAATGCAGAACTCCGATTGGTTGGTGGTGCGGTGAAAGGATATTGTTTGGCCCTGACATTGTGACTCAAGCGGAGGAGAAGGTTCACATCATTCTTGAAAATCTGAGGATTGCTCAAAGTCGCCAGAAGAGCAATTATGACAGGAAGCACACGGACATGGAGTATGTCCCTGGTGATCTCGTTTACCTTCGTGTCACTCCCATGAGAGGCACGCACCGCTTTGGTATCAAAGGAAAGCTGGCTCCTAGATACATCGGTCCCTTCAAAGTTCGTGGAAGAAGAGGAGAAGTTGCTTATGCTCTTGAGCTCCCGGAAAAACTCAAGGTCCATGATGTTTTCCACATCTCTCAACTCAAGAAGTGCTTCAAGGATCTTGGCAGGACCGTGGACCATGAGCTTATCAATCTCCAAGAAGACTGTCTTATCAAGAACACCCACAAAAATCCTTGAAGTCATGAAGAAGGACTACAACAAGTCCATCAAGTTACGCAAGGTGCGATGGTCGCACCATTCCGTTGATGAAACCACTTGGGAGCGTGAAGATGATCTCCGTGCCAAGTATCCTACCCTCTTTGTGTCTTCTTCTTCATCCTAGAATCTCGGTGAGATTCACATTTAGTGGGGGAGAGTTGTAGCATCCCAATTGTCTAACAATTGTAATGCTACTTGGTCTAGTAATATAATGGATACTTCAAATATATAATTGTTGCAGCATCATTATATCATGCTCATGTCATCATGCCACCTTGCATTTGAGCATTATATAAAACCCTTTTTGTTTTGGTTCTTATCTCATATGCATTATTAATTGTATTTGCCTCTTGATATTGTATTTGGTGCTTGATATATTGTTCAAATGCCCAAGTTGAGTTGGGGGCATGTCTCTTGTTTAACTCCACCACCTTTTCTTTCACCACCTTATAATCCCACCATCCAACTAAACATGAGCTTGGCATTTAATGGTTTTACTTCTAGCTCATGTGGGTTGGGATGGATCCAATTCTTTCCACATGCTCTCATCTTGGCATCATGTTGTTTTCACAATATTGAACCATGAGAGCCACATGGCCACCTTTGCATGCCTTGTGAGTGGAACCTTTTTCCTAGCTTCCATATGTGTGATTTTGGGGTTATTCTCATGTTGGGATATTTTTGTGGGCTTATTAAATACCTAATGGCATATACACACTAGCAAGTCCCAAATATAATCCAATGTGATCATCTCCATATACTCCACTTGGAATTCTTTCTAAATTCCTTTGCTTGGGCCTTACTCCAATTTTTGGAATGCATAATAATAATGCCATGTATTAATATTGTTTTCACAATAATCAACATGGCCATAAATGTTTGCATGGGCCATACAAGCCCACCTTTGCTTGTTCTTTGGATCTTATTTGAATTTTGAGTGAATTTAAACCACATCTCTCTCTCCTCTTAGCTTGATCTTTTTGATCATACCTAAACCACCTCACCCTCTCTTTTCCTTGTCTAGTTCTTGCTTGCTCTTGCTTGATCTTGCTTGAGCTTGACAAACCATAAACCTCACCCTCATCTCTCTCATCTCACCTCTCTCTTCACCTTTCTATCTAAACCCATACCCCATCCTAGCTAAACCCTAAGCTACCACCTTCCCTCTTCCTCTCCTCTTTAGAGCCACTCCTCTAAACCAGACCTAGCTGGCCCCACCGCCACCCTCTCTCCTTAAGCCCCAACCCTAGCTGCCCCAAGCTCTGGCCCGAGCCTACCACTCCAACCCTAGCTAACCGCTACCTCTCTCTCTCCCTCTCTGCCTGGTGAGCCCCACACCGAACCACCCTGCCCTTGGCTCGCCCTACCCCACCTGGAAGCCACCCCCTGCCCTGCCCTGGCCCTGCCGAACCGAGCACGTGAAGGAGAGGGAGGATAAAGGTGGAGCCACCTTATCGTCTACCTGCTCCCACGGCGTGACCTCCCTCCCCTCTGCCACCACCACCCCACGGAACCTCTGCCCCTCTAGATCTGGCCGAGGGAGCCCTGCTTCCTCCCTCTCTTCTCCACCATCGCCACACCATCGCGGCACCTCGGCCACGCCCCGCCGTTCTAGCCTTGAGCAGGCAGACCGTGGGTGGTGCAGTGAACCGAGAGACCCCTGCTGCAGCCCGTGCGGAACCAAAGAGGAAGCCCAGACCGCGGAACCATCGGCCGCCGGAACCCTAGATCATCTGTCCGTGCGCATTTGTTGATCCACCGCGCCCAAGCCGATCCGCTGCCACCGACACCCCCTCGGTGAGCTATCCAACCTCCCGGACAACCTCGTCGTTGCCGTGTGGTAGCTGGTCGCGCCATCGTTCGACAACGCTTCTGCGTCTTGGCCGGTGTCGCTCGTGTTCCGAGCGTATGTCGCTTAGTTAGATCTAGCCCAGCTACCTCTGGCCGTAACCCCTACCCACGCAGTGGTCTCGCCGCCATGCGCGAGCCTGTGTCGGGTCGAGCCCCGTGCCCGCCTGCCGTTGTCTTTTTAAATGAGGAAGGAAGAAAAAAAGCGATGTCGTGGCGGCGTTTTGCGAAACCCTCCGTTTCTTTTACGCTCAACCCAGCGCTCCAGCGGCCCACCGTCGACCTCCGTGGCGTTTTGCAAAAGGATCCCTTTTGAAACCTCAACCCGCGATCCCCACGAGCCACGAGGGTCACCTCGGCCCTACATGTCAAGTGGGCCCGCGAAGCCTCCAGGCCCACCTGTCACCTCTAAGTGGCTGGATCTGAGCTAAGTAACAAAAGTTTCTGTCTAATCTGTTTAATTCAAATCTTTTCCAAAATTAATTCAAATTCAAATTTAAATCTGTTTTAATATAACTTTTAAAATACAAATCCAATTAATACAAATAATATATGTTTTCAAATCAGGAAAATATGAGGAATTCAAATATGGCCTTCAAAATATATTTTGAACACTTAAAATTCCAAGTTTATTTAAATTACAATAAAATGCCCTTTTGTCTTAAATAATTAATAACTTTTGTTTTATAACTCCAAATTTAATAAATAATATGTCTAAAATGATTAGCTCGACGAGACCTTTCTGTTTATGCATTCCATGGTTTGTTTTGAGGCATGCATCATATAAATATAAAGTATACAGCAACTAATATGAGAATAAATTGGGGCCGAAACTAAATAAAATGCTTTATTATTGTTTCCACACCTCACCCGTGCCATGCTACTTTCATGCCATGCAAATTGTGCATCATTCGTCATGGGATGATTGTTTGCTTGTCACATTTAATTCATATGCTTGTGCACTTTATTTATGTTGGCCCTTGTTTGTTTGGTTCTTCTCGAATAGACGCTGAGCAGGGGATATATCAAGAGAACCAGGAGCACTACCCAGATCCTTCTCACGCTTCAACTGAGCTGCTAGGCAAGCACTACCACATGCTTGCATACATATAGTACCTATTGCCTCTATCTTATTCTTGCATCATTGAGTCGCGATTGCATTAATCTGAATCCCAAGTATTGCATAGCCTTTACTTTTAAACCCCACCGAAGCTGGTTCCTCCATCCCATGAGCCATTACTACAGGAGTTGTTTGAGCCATGCGAGTCGTAGAACAGCATGTGTATGGTTTGTGAGTGTCTGATGGATAACGAGGTACCTAAACAACTTAACCGGAGTAGTAACGGGATAACTAATGAAAGTGGCATCGGTGAGCCTTATTCGCTATTTGGTTTTTCAGGCTCCCTTGTGTCCCGTAGGACCCCGAGTACTTGATTCCTGTTCCTTGATTATTCGTGCTATCCACATCCGGGAGGCCTATGGACCCCCCAGCCGAGCTTGATTCATTCTTATTTCTGGGGCCACAAACTAGTTTGAGGTTTTATTTACGATCTGTACCTATGCCATGCTTTCTTGCTTTATTTAAGATTGTGCGAGGTAATGCACCTTTGTCTTGTTAGGGCCATGACCCGTTTTTGCTGTCGACAAGCCCAGTCACACTTCGGGTTCCCGATCGTTTCTGACCCCACAAACCTTGAGGCCGTCTCGAGTCAGCTAACCGTTGGGTAGCTCAATGGGGTGGCCCCCTGAAATATTTCTGAATCCTGTGATCGCTTTGTCGTGACTGTCTCGTTGGTTTTGATTTGGTTTTTCCGAGGCATATCGAGTGTGTGTTGCTATTTGTGCACCCCTGCAAGGTAAAACTTTCTGAAAGCCGTGTCCGCGGTTATGGACGACTTGGAGCACAGTTTCTCGATCATAGACAAGCATAACTTAAGTACCGCTTCTAATTTGACTAGACTAGGTACCTGACTAGTAAATAGTGCAATACTCACGGAATGGATAATAAAACTGCCAACGGATGGGGGGGTTGTTCGTCCGCTTCCTCGTCGGTAAGCGAGGAAGAGGATGGATCTGTTAAGATTACATTTATTACTGTTATAACTGTTGTTATTAATTCACGGACATCCGTCTATCTCTAGTTAGGCGGATGGTTAGCAAGTATCTATAGAATTGCTAGGGTTTATCTTTTGCTGCAATTGCGTCACCCCAGGTTGTGTCCCCTTTAGAAGCATAAAGATTTGCCGAGTACCCCTAGGGTCTCACACGATAAATTATTGGTTCAGATGAACAGGTACACTCGCAAGATGGATACTGGGTGGAAGAGACGGACGATGTGGGCAACGATCATTCGGTGTAGAGATTCCGAGAACGGGGATCCGTGAGATCTGTGGGCGGGATGTGCTTATTTATGGGGCATCTTATGCCAATTTGCTTCTTATCCGTACTCGGATTTTGTCTTCCGCTTCCGCTTGATACTCTGTTGATTGATGTATGAGGAGATATCCTACACTATTATATCTATCTAGGATATTTGGATCTTGCCGTATGGCGTTGCTATATTTCCTTTCTTTTTAGATGGAATGGCTCTGATGTACTATTGTATGGTGGCTTGCATACATACTCATTTGTGTATGTAGTTGATCTCTTCGCCTGCCGATTACGCCGCCCGTTCTTGTCCCGATGTTTGGAAATGGTTGGGACGGCCGAAAGGTCTACCTGTGAGTGGCATTTGGGCCCCACCGTACTATTTCAACCATTCTGATCATCCAGGCTTGTACTAGGAGCGTAATTCACCGAGGTAGTTACACCCTTATAAAGGGGAGGCTAGGTCTCCAGTTAGGGCATACGTGAAAGCATATTCCTGGGAATATCCTTCTTTCCAAAATAACAAACCGACCGGGTCACCTTTTGCCATCGTAAGCCATGCAGAGGCTACGTAAGCCTCTGCGGCGCCAGCGTCATCCGACATAGGGTGTGTCACCCTTGTCGGCCACGCCTCGGTGGTCCTTCCCTTTGTCCGCTTCACTCATGCTCCAGCATACAGTGACCACCTTTTGACCAGCGAGATTCCTTCCTTCTCTTACAAGCCTAATATAACCCGGATCATGCGCGGTTAATCCGGCCCCACGGGTACCTGCATACAAGTTACAAAATGCCTGTCGGCATACGACATACGTCAGTCGGGATTCAGTTAGGTGGACATCCTCTGGTCCGGGTTACTCCGTAAGTTGGCCTGCCTTGAGGTGACTCGTCTAGCATTCGGTTTGACCTTGCCGTACCTCGGCTAACTCGGCCTCTATACCCCGGCGTGACCCTACCCGGGGGTATCCCCCGAACATTAGTCCCTGAAGCTGGTGTGGTTTTAGCAACTTTAGCTGCTAAGGCCACGACAGGTTCAATCTTTTTGCTCCTTTTTCCGAGTTACTCTGTAGCTCGGATTCCGTGGTGTAGTATTTCCTTGGCTCATTCCGAGTTATCACTCGCTGGCTGGGCTAACCTTCAGTTTTACGGGTTATCGTTCCTTCCTTCGTACGCTTTCCCACGTCCCACGTGGAGGGTAATCATTATCTTGCCTCATTTTAAGGGCCTGCGCCAGTTACTGCACTTATTTTCAGGTGTTATTGTTGCACACGTCGCGTCGCAGCTGCCTCCTTGTTAACTGTATCACCACGTCGCGTCGTGGGATCCCATGTGCCCTGTGGCCCTTCCTGTGGCTTGCCTCTGATTGACTAACCCGGCTGATACACGGCCACACCGTGTGGCCCTGACGCATTGCACGATCCCACTACCCTCCGCTGGGGCATGGTTAACTAGGGGAGGGGGCGCGTCACTTGGGCGTTTTCCCCTTCTCACGCCCATGTGCCTCTCTGTCTCTTCTTCTTCCTAGCGACAGTGCCGCCACCGCCGCATCTGCTTAGCACTAGCCGCCCTTGCCGCTGCTTCATTGCCACAGGTCCGCGCTAATCCAAGCCTCTACCTCCCACCTCCGATAGGGCCGGTGAGGATAGTGACTTGGAGATGACCGAAGAGGAGCTCTCCATCACTGAAGAAGAGATGGAGGGGGGAATCCATGGAGCGTGGTGCCTGGGCCGGTTCTTGGGTATGCCAAGAAGATTTGGACTGGCTCTACCGCACCCGCCGCATCCTCGAGGGCATGATTGCCCGCCTTGCCTCCGAGGAGCTCGCTCCCTCACCCAATCCGGGTGAGTTCGTCGTGTTCCTAGCCCACTTCGCGCGGCTTCGGCCTGCCCGTGAGTGATTTCTTCCATGACTTCCTCAACATCTACGAACTCCAACCTCACCATCTTCCGGCGAACACCATTACGTCCCTTTCTTCATTCGCCTCCACCGTAGAAGGATACGTCGGCCTGTGTCCCACCAAAGAGCTCTGGATCCGGTTCTTCGGTCTGTGAAGGAACATGATTCCGGATAAGCTGCGTGCCCCGGAGGACAAACATCTGACTCAATTTGGTGTCGCCTCCATCTCTCCCCGAAAACAATCCGTCTTCCCCCGAGTCACGGGGCTTGACTCTTGCAAGGGCTGGGCCCGGACCTTCTTCTACTTGAGGAATGGCACGGATGAGGATCTGATCCGGCTGCGCCCCTATGCTCCGAGTCCTCCTAATCCGGATTTGTGGGACCGGGTTTCCAAGAAACCAACTGTCTTGGCGAACCAAGTCAACAAGCGGTTCCAGGAGCTGAAGGATTTGGGGCTGTGCAACGAGGACGCGCGTCCGCAGCCGGATCTCCCCTCTCTAGAAGCGCACACACAAACTTTGCCACATGAGCTGGCGACTGGATCCCAACCGGACTTCCTCCTTCGAATTGATTAATACCGAGATATTCCGCCGAGTCAAGGCCCTCTTCACGACCGACAAGGACTTCTCCGCTGATTGGGAGTGGGGGTTGGAGCATTACTGCCGGGACAAGCCTCCTCCTACGGTAAATCTCGTGATTCAATCCCTTTCCGAGTTATATCCTATGCTGGAGTATGCCGTTTATTTGATCCCTTTGCATTTTATTTTTAGTTATTTCTTCAGCAGACCCTTGAAGATGGCACCGAGCCTTCCCTCAAATGGGCGAAGGATCGACTTGTCTCGGACGAGGAGGAGCCGGATCAGGAAATGTTCCTGCCATTCCCGAATGCAACCAAGAGACCCACTGGTAACTTCTCTTCCTTAAGGGATTGGCCTGATGATGAAGATGATTCCGATGTTGAGGTGATGGAGGCATTTGACGTTGTACCCATTTCTTACGCATTTCCGGCTTCAGCTAACCCGGCTGGGCAGATTCATGAAGATCCTCCTCTCGCTATGGGTGAGCCGGTCCCAGTCGCATCTAAGAAACGGGCTGCCACTTCCTCTGCTTCCTTCGGACCTCCTAAAACAACCAAGAGGCGAAAGAAGTCCGTTGACAAGTCCGCCACCAAGCCTTCGACTAAGGCCATAACTCGGAGAGCTTGGAAGCCCAAGGAGCCTTTGACTTCTGACGAGTAAGTCACTTTTTCCTTTGGTCCAGTTCTCTGCTTCATGCTTTTCTTTCTATATGCCTTTCTTTTGTTATAACTTGTTATTCATCGTTTGATTTGACAGGGCTGCGGTGGAGGTTCCCTAGAGCGGCTCCAGCATTGCTTCACCCCTCCGGCGTACCCCATCTCCCCCTCGTGGTGACAACACACGCCCACTGAGCCCAATTCGTGAGGGTTCCATGGCTGCTCCGGGTTCTAGCCCACCTCGTCCAGAGGAGGGCAACCTCAGAGCAGGGGGAAGTGGCATGGCCGAGGTAGCAGATGCTCCCAGCTCCTCATCAGCTCAGTCGCAACCCGCCACCTCCGAGGTACCAGCAGTAGTAGCAGCACCACCGCCATCATCAGCATCAGCACAAGCACCAGCGCCAGCACCAACAGCAGCACCAGCACCAACTCCTTCTTCCTCGTCCGAGTCTTCCAAGACTGGGTGAGAGGGCCCAGCTAGCACCAAGGCTGCACCCAAGTCCAAATCTACAGCTCAAACCTCAGCCTCTCAGTAGCATCCCAAGGCCAAGAAGAGTTCTGACGCCACCAGGGTAGCATCCATCGAGGACAGACAGCGCACGCTCGTGTCCATGTTGTCGAAGAAAGATCTGATGAAGAAAGATGCCTCCCCCGGATCCGCTAGCAAGCAAGTCGCACTGCATACCAGCCCTGCTGCTGCCCAAGTTGCGAGGAGGGAGGCCCATGCCAAGGGTTTGGTTACACCGCATATGCTCAGTGGAGAGAGTTATCCTCCGGCTCTGATCGAATATGTATATAATTGGAACATAGCGGAGTTCGTCAAGCCCAACGATGATCTCCCAGAGAAGTTCGGGCCCGCCGAATTCAGTGTGCAAATGAACACCGCAGCCAAGGCTATCAACCTTGCTGGCCGGATGATGGAGGTACGCTACTTTGTCCTTTCTTTATCATGCACAAGTGCTTAGAGATATATCCATTAGTCCCCGAGCCTCTGGGGGAGTAACTTGTTACTTGGCCGGATGCTCCTTAGAGAACTAGCGTAACTCCTTAGTAGCTTCGAATATGCACACACGTAGAGCCGGGTTAAGTTCCACTTGGCCCGGATTTTGTACACTTCGGATATGCACACACCTAGAGCCGGGTTAAGTTCCACTTGGCCCGAATTTTGTACACTTCGGATATGCACACACCTAGAGCCGGGTTAAGTTCCACTTGACATGGGTCTTGTACACTTTGAATATGCACACACCTAGAACCAGGTTAAGTTCCACTTGGCCCGAATCTTGTACCCTTTGAATATGCACACACCTAGAGCCGGGTTAAGTTCCACTTGGCCCGGATCTTGTACACTTCGAATATGCACACACCTAGAGCCGGGTTAAGTTCCACTTGGCCCGGATTTTGTACACTTTGAATATGCACACACCTAGAGCCGGGTTAAGTTCCACTTGGCCTGGATCTTGTACACTTCGAATATGCATATAACTAAGCCACCCTTGCTTTTTTTCAAATCACTACCAATCGCCAGAGCGCTGAGTTTCAGCGCCTCTTGGACACACACAAGGCGCTGCATTCGAAACATACCACGCTTCTTACTGAGTTTGAGAAAAGGGGTAAGTTTTCTCTTTGATTTTTTCGCATTTTTCTTCGTCTTTTCCCGCCGAACTAATCCGTCATTCGGTTTGCACAGCCGGAGTGGAGGCCGAAAATACAATCATGAGGAAGAACTTGGCCGAGATAAAAGGTAATTCACTTTGGTTACTCAATTTCCGTGCTCTCTCTCCTTTCTCCTGGGCTCGGCGGATATTCATACCTCGGCTCTGCTGGGTCAACAAACCATTGCAGCATCCCTTGAAGATAGTGTGCCTATGCCTGATATGATGCTGCATTTTCTCGAACAAGCAGGGCAACATCAGGCCAAACTTAAGAAGAAGGATGATGAGCTCGCCAAACTCCGAGCCAAAGATGAAGAAATTGCCAAGCACAAAGCCGAGATGAAAAAACTCAAAGAGCTCCACAAAACAGAGATGGACAAGGCTGGCCAAGACTTCACCGAGGAACGAGAACGTCTTAACCTCCAACTCACAAAGGATCAAGAATTGCTGAAGGAGGTCGACGTCAAGCTTGACTTGGCTAATGCTGAACTTGAGCAGCTCCGTACAAGACGTGATAATTGCACCAAGGAGCTGACTCGGATCCATAGCCATATCTCCCATAAACTCCTTTCCTTAAACCGACATACATTTTTCCGGGTTAAGTTCTTTTGCTTATTTTACTTGTTTTGTCTTCAGGAAAATTCCCAGAGGGCGATGCCGTTGCATCTACTGCCGTTGCGAAGTTTCGCCAGCAGAGGGGTACTCCAACTGGTCCTGGCACTGACCACATTCCTTTTAACTTGGAGGATCGGATAGTCAGCATATCCTCCCGAGTTGAAATTATGAAGAATTATGGTTCGGGTTTCCTGGATTCATCCGTCCGGATCTTCCGTGCCCTTTGGCCTGGTGAGGATGTTCCGGAGGGATCCACTGCTCTGATCAACAAACTAATGGATGGTGAGACCCAACTCGACCTCTGGAGGGAATCCGCCGCTTGCGTTGGAGCTGATACTGTCCTCCACTTCGTTCTTACGTGGTATGAAAAACTAAATCTGAAGCTTCTCGAGCGCTTGTGCACTGGATCAAGGTGGTCAAATGACCCGGATTGGGTAGCTTGGCGCAAGGCTTGTGCCCACAACCTCATCCAGTTTGCCCCCGTCCATCAATGGAACGAGGGACCAAGCTTCCTTGACGCTGTTGACGATGAATATGTTGAAGATGGTTCGGATGTGAGGGAAGAGGATGAAGCCTCGGACGTCAAAGAAAACAAAGATGATGATGAGGCTGAGGCCGGAGTTCCACATGCTGGCGCTGAGTTACCTCCTCCTGCTGCTGCTCCTTGAGCGCCAAAAAACACTTTGAAATTTATCAGATCCCCGGTATGCCCGGTGCAGATGTATTAAGCATACTGATTTTGTTTTGCTACTAAGTTATTTACACCGGATTAACTTGGGCGTAGTCCCCGAGTTTCATTTTCGTGTTCCTTCAATTTCATGGCTCGGCTCGCGTCTACCTTGATTCGGTTTTGTGACTTACAAGACCGAGTTTCAAAAATTGACTTAATAATACTTGGAAACTTTAGGATTAGCTCAAAATAATCCAGCATAGTAAAGGTAAAATAAACATGGGGTTTGTCCAAACAATAAACATCGGCTCGATTACGTTCCTTTCCTTAGTCGTCTTTCGTGTGCTGCGCATTTCCGAACTTGTTCTCTTGCTTGCCATGAAGCCAATTCTTGTTGGACATCAGCAAGTCGAAGAGTTGAGTTTTTGGTGCTCACACACTACTAGTCCGGCTTAGGTAGAAGTAACTTAAGCTAGCCGACCTAAAAATAAATAACAAGCACACAAGACAATAAATATTACTAAGGCAGCCCCCGAGTTACTGCTCGAGGTGCCAAGATTTCATTGATAAACTCATTGCCGGCACACATACCGACATATGAGAGACTCGGATACATACACTTCTTTGTTAAGTGTAGAATGGACGAAGCAGAGCTACATGCCATGGACGCTTAGATTCCTCTCCGGACCTGTCCGCCTTGTTCTTCTCCTGTGGTTTTGCATAGATGAGATAATAAGAGTCATTGTGCAATGCTTTGCTCACAATGAATGGCCCTTCCCATGGGGGGATAACTTATGCATGCCAGCAGTACGTTGTACTAGTCGGAGTACCAGATAACCTTCCCGGAAGACTCGGGGGTTTACTTTCCGGCTATGATAGCGTCGGAGATTTTGCTGATATATGGCGGATCTGGACAATGCCAATTCTCTCGCTTCTTCCAGCAGATCAACATCATTTTGCCGGGCTTATCGCACTTCGGCTTTTGTGTATTGGGTGACTCTAGGCGAATCATGCTCTATATCAATTTGTGTCTGGCGTCTACCCCATATACGGAAAAAAATGGCGTATAGCCTGTTGATCGATTCGAGTTGTTCTTAAACTCCAGATCTTCTTGGTAGTTCTTCTATCCAGCACCCTGCTGATCTTTGCAGCGGCTCAATGAGCCGGGGTTTTATCCCGGATAACACTAATCCATTGGATCTTTCCACTTGTTCGTTCTATGCGGGGTGGGCTACTGAAGCAATGTCCAGCCGGATCTTTTTATCCCGGCAGAATCGCGCAAATGCTCCTTTAGCGAAATTGGTGTCGTTATCTGTTATGATACTGTGAGGGTAGCCATATCTCAGGATTATATCCTTGAGGAATGTCACGGCTGTATCTCCATCACATTTTCTTATCGGCTTTACTTCAATCCATTTTGTAAACTTGTCAACCATAACCAAGATATGGGTCATATTTCCTCTTGCCGGCTTAAACGGACCAACCATATCCAAACACCATACAGCAAATGGCCAGGTAATTGGTATGGTCTTGACCTCTGACATTGGCATGTGTGTCTTGGTAGTGTACCTCTGACAACCGTTGCATTTTCTTACTAGATCCTCTGCTTGCTCTAAGGCACTTGGCCAGTAAAACCCATGCCGGAAAGCTTTTTCTACCAAGGCTCTGGACGAGGCGTGATGCCCACATTCCCCTTGATGTATATCTCGGAGGATGTCAAGCCCTTCTTCCGGGTCAACACATCGTTGGAGGACACTAGTGACACTTCTCTTGTATAGCTCGGAATTGATAATCGAGTATGCCTTTGCCCTTCTCTGAATTTGCCTTGAAAGCACTTCTTCATTGGGCAAGGATCCATCCTTCAGGAACTAGAATATGGGCAGCGCCCAAGCTGGTATAGCTCATAATGGAAAAACTTCCTCATCGATTTCCATTTGATCCACCGCCATAACCTCAGCTGGATCACGCTGCGTAGTCCCCAGGTTCTGCGAAGCAGTCCCCGGCTTTGCCAAAGCAGTCCCCAGGTTTCGTGAACCACTTCCCGCATCAATGTCCATGGGCACGACTTGAGACTACGGATTTGGATTATATATGGCCGTCGGATTCTGGGGATGGCTTGATGGATGGTTTTCTGAGGTGCTCTAGTGCTACCCCCGGTGGAATCGCTTGTCGAGTTGATCCGAGCTTCGACAATATGTCGGCTGCCTCATTTTCCAACCGAGGTACATGGTGGAACTCGCATCCCTCGAAGTATCCTGATATCTTCTGCACATGAAATCTGTACAATGCCATGTTCACATCCAAAGCATCCCATTGCCCTGAGACTTGCTAGACTACCAAATCCGAGTCACCAAAGCACTGGATTCAGCGTATTCCAATTTCTTTTGCCACTTTGAGCCCATGCACAAGCGCTTCATACTCTGCAACATTGTTTGATGCTGCGAAATGGATCTGCAGCACATACTTCAGCTGGTCTTTCTTGGGTGAGGTAAGCACAACTCCGGCGCCTAACCCGGTTTTCGTTTTTGACCCGTCAAAGTGCATTCTCCAGTAGTTTGGATCTCGCAACGGTGGCTCATATTGCATCTTGGCCCAATCCACGAAAAAGTTAGCCACGGCCTGAGACTTGATCGCGTCTCTTCTGTCGTATTGTGGAGCATAAGGGGCTAGCTCAATTGCGCATTTTGCAATTCGGCCGCTCGCATCCTTGTTGCTCATTATCTCAGATATGGGGGCCTCATGTATCAATTTGATGGGGTGTTCTTCAAAATAGTGCTTCAGCTTCTTCGCTGCCATATACACACCATATGCCATCTTCTGATAGTGAGGATAGTTCTGCTTTGATGCTGATAATACCTCGCTCAGGTAATAGACTGGCCTTTGCACTGACTTACCCTCCTCGCCACGCTCTACCACTACCACTGCACTTACAACTCGGTTGGTTGCAGCTATGTAGAGCAATATTGGCTCTTTTGATAGTGGAGAGGCTAACACTGGTGCAGTGGCTAACATTTTCTTTAATTAGATGAAGGCTTCATTGGCCTGCGGCATCCATATGAACTTGTCCGACTTTTCCATTAGTTGATAGAGAGGCAGTGCCTTTTCTCCCAACCGACATACAAACCGACTTAACGATGCCAAGCAACCAGTGAACTTCTGGATATCGTTAAGACACTTCGGCAATTCCATTCGCTCAATGGCCCTGATTTTAGTTGGGTTAGCTTCGATACCTCGGCTGGAGATAATAAACCCGAGTAATTTTCCAGACGGGACACTGAAGGTACATTTCTCCAGGTTAAGCTTCATTCGGAACCTCCTTAAGTTTGCAAACGTTTGCCAGATATCATCAAGGAGCGTTTTGCTTTCCTTGGTTTTTATAACCACATCATCCACATACACTTGCACATTTCGACTAATTTGGTCATGTAAACATTTTTGCATACATCTTTGGTACGTTGCCCCTGCATTACGTAAACCAAAAGGCATGGTGCAATAGCAATAAGCCCCATACGGGGTAATAAACGTAGTCTTTATTTGATCATTCGGGTTAAGAGGTATCTGGTGGAAACCAGAATATGCGTCTATGAACGTCAACAGTTCACACCCAGCAATAAAATCTATGACCTGATCTATCCTTGGCAGTGGGAATGGATCCTTTGGGCATGCTTTATTCAGGTTCATGTAATCGATGCACATACGCCAAACCACTGCCACATTCGGATCATCTTTCTTCTTTTCCACCAGCACCGGATAGATAGCCAATCCGGATAAATCACTTCCATGATGAACCCAGCTGCGAGGAGCCGAGCTATTTCATCTCCAATGACTTTTCTCCTATCTTCGGCGAAGCGGTGGAGAGGTTGCTTCACCGGCTTTGCTCTGGGTCTTACATTTAAAGAGTGCTCGGCTAACTCCCTTGGAACACCTTGCAAGTCCTGTGTGGACCAAGCAAAGATATCCCGATTCTCATGGAGGAAGTTGGCAAGCTCGCTTTCCTGTTTATTAGTTAACCCGGCACCAATCGTTACGGTGCGCTCTGGGAACAGATCATCAACTGGCACTTTCCTTGTATCTTTCGTTGCTTGAAATGAGACACTTCCATGCGGGTTACTCAACACCGGCATATACTGCTGGGCGGACTGAGCCAATGCCGCTCCCTCCTGGATCTTTCTTCTTTCTTGTGCAATCACGAGTGACTCGGCCAGGTTAGACCCGACTGATGCACATTCAATGGAACATCGGAAGTCCCCAGCTATGGTAATTACCCCATTTGGCCCAGGCAGTTTCATCTTCAAGTAACTGATGTGAGTACTTGCCATGAATTTGTTCGTATGCTGGCGCCGGAGGCTGGCACTAACGCGTGATATGCGCTTTCTAAGTTCACAACCTCAAACTCCAAATTCTCAGTTCGGCAGTTATCTCTTGTGCCGAATAACACGTCGACCCGGACTTTGCCAATGGGTTCACAGGAAATGCCTGGCACAATACCATGGAAAGTTGTCCTTGTGGCCTGGAGCATGTTCTCCGAGATACCCAACTTGCGCATTGAATCTACGTACATGATATTAATGCTGCTTCCATTGTCAATCAGTACATTGGAAAACCTCACATTGATACTTGGCCCGATGAACGTTGCGTCCAGCACCAGTGCATATGAACCAGGACTCGGCATGAGCTTGGGATGGTCCTTGATACTCCATATAATTTCCTGATCCGACCAAGGCATATACCTCGTCACTGCCGGCATAACTGCATTCACTTCCATATGTCGGCGCTGCAAGCTCTTTCTATCTGTTTCCTCCATGGTAAAGACACAGTAACTCTGGTGATGCTCTCTATATTCATTTCTCCCCTCATTACCGGGATATCTTTGATCTGGCTGATGCTGATTTTCCACCTGATGCACCGCATCCCTTCTCTCATGGTTTTCATACCTCGGCGGAGGTGGTGGAAACATTAACTATTGCGTGTTCACTCCGAAGAGCAATTGCTGTCGGGGTAACTCCTGCCGAGGTTGATCGTTACGAGGTGCTTGAGCATTACCCAAACCACTTTGTTCTATATTCCTCATCCACTCACATTGCCGAGTCGTATGACCCGCCGGGTTACTCAGATTTGGCGTGTGAAATTTGCATGGCTGATCCAGCATTGCCTCATACGTATACCTTGGCCGGTATTTCTTTTCTTGCCACTGTCTCTTTTGTTCGGGCGTCCAAGTTTTCTTGCCATCATTTCTCGGAGTCCATTGTTGCCCTCCAGTTTTCTGACGCTGATTACTCCCTGCTCCGGGTTGATCTTGATTTACAGCAGCAACTTGTTGCGAACTGTATCTATAATCCGGTCTATCATCTCTCCTCTTACCCCGGTAATCATTTCGCCGGGATGCCGACTCCATCTCGCTGGTAGTACTCCTCATTTGACTCGTTTGACATAAGCCGGGGTTGAGTCGGATCACCCAAAGCATACGAATCAGCAATCCGGATTTTCTCCGCCAGTATAGTCGGCATATCCCTTTGCAACCTCTGCCACAACATGCTTGCATACCTACACCCTTGTGCAAACCAAGCTATGGCCTGCGACTCAATCACACCTTCACAAGAATTTCTCACGTTGCACCAGCGAGTTAGGAACTCCCGGTCTGTTTCATTCAGTCTCTGCTTGCACATTGCTAAGGTCTGTGGCCTATTCGGCCTCTGATACGTGCTCAAGAAGTTACTGACAAACATTTCCTCAAAATCAATCCAGCAGTTGATACTTCCGGGTGGTAAATTGTTTAACCATACCCTCGCTGTCCCCTCTAGCATCTGAGGTACATATCTCACTGCCCATCTCAGATTGCCTGTGGCAATTTTCACCGCTATTGCATAATTGATTAACCAATCCTATGGCTTGGTGCTGCCGTCATATGTTTTCGTGCCTCTGGGTAACTGGAAGTTAGGTACTGGAGGCTCTTTCATGATCCGGGGCCCAAAGCACGCCGGACCCGGAGGACCTTGACACTCAATTTGCTCTGACCTATAAAGTCGATCCAGCTTTAACCTGGCATCATCATGCATCAAGTTCCTGCTTCCCAACCTTGACCCTATCACATGATAATCTGGCCTAGGGTATCCTGCGTTCACCATTTCCGAATCACCGTCATTGTATCTGTCTTGCTCTTGTTGAGCGCAATTTTGCCGCATAGCTTGGCCGACACTTTGCTCTTGCCGTGGTATATTCCGCTGCTGTGGTTGCCCTGCACCCGCCGAGTTACGCTGTCCGGCATTGCCGTTTACAACGTTTCCCTGACCGACATTGCCTTGGTCATGGTTACCTCGGCCAGCTTCACCTCTGCTGACACTTCGTCGATCCTCATTTCCTTGCACTGCTTTTCCTTTCCATGCCCTTGCCGGGTCATATGGGACTATCTGTTTGTTTCTCCTCGCCAAGGTTACTACCTCCTCTCTTTTAGGGCCATCATGAAGGGATGATGCAGCTCCAGCAGATTTTTCCGCCCACCACTGAATAAACGACTTTGGAAGCCCCAACTCTTGCCGGGTTAGCTTTGAGCAACTCCTCATTCTGTCTGTTAGCGATCTGAACTAACTCGTTGACCCTCTCCTATTGTCTTTGCCAGGATTCACCCGTCAAACCTTCTAACTCGGATGTGGTTGCATCTGTTGCTCCGAGGTTCTTTGCCGGGGTGCTGTACTTCGGCAGCCCCATGGACACAATGTTCTCTGATTCCTCAACTCTAGTGTCACCCTCTTTGTTCATTTCACATATGAGGTTTCTCCCTTTTACTTTTACAACATCTACTTTATTCGCTCTTGCGTACTCGCGCAGCGTCATGTTCAACGACTGCTGAGCCACGGCTATCTTTTTCGCACCCTCTAGGATTTTCTGCCTAGTTTCCTCTAACTCGGCATGTGCCTGAGTTGGATCTACCACTGGTGCTATGGGGCTTGCCAAGCTATCTATCGCCTGCTGCAGCACATTCTCTGGTCTCTCTAGCGGAGGACCTCTACTTTTCCTTGGTGCCTTGGGTGTTACCTCTGGATCTGGTGCCGGATCCTTGCTCGCGCCAGCACTAGGCGCCATCATCACCTCGGCACGGTCTAGGGAGCGAGTGATACGCGCCCCGAAAGCCGCGCTAAGGGGTGGCTTGCCTCCTTCGACAACGTGCTGCAGGTGAACGCACGACACATCGACGCCGACGTAGATCTTGTGGGCGCCAAGCTTGACGAAGAGGCTGTCGTGCGGAAGAGGTCGCTTGCCGAAGCAACCAGGATTGTCGCTGACGTAGTCCAGCACTCCGAAGCGCTGAACAAGCCCAGAGACGATGCGCTCGCCGTTGCCGATGATGTTTCCCATCCGGATCTTCACTCCTGCTAGCGCCGCTAGCCCCATGGTGGGCGCCAACTGTCGTGGTGGTGGCACGGCAGATGCCATGGATAGGCTAAAGGTGGGGCCAATATGCACTAGAGGAATCCAGGGAGGGATAGTGTGGTGATTCCACACACAGACGTTTTGTATTTGCCAAGTTCGCAAGTTTACATATGCTCCTTGAGCTGTATTGGGGAGAGGAGGAAGGAGAAGCTCTCTTACTCTCACCACTACCTATCTCCCAGTGAACCAACTACTCAAATGCCAACCCCTACTACGGAGGCCCTAGTGACCCTTATAAAGGGGAGGCTAGGTCTCCGATTAGGGCATATGTGGAAGCATATTCCTGGGAATATGCTTCTTCCCAAAATAGCAAACCGACCGGGTCACCTTTTGCCATCGTAAGCCATGCAGAGGCTACGTAAGCCTCTGCGGCGCCAGCGTCATCCGACATAGGGAGTGTCACCCTTGTCGGCCACGCCTCGGTGGTCCTTACCTCTATCCGCTTTGCTCATGCTCCAGCGTACAGTGACCACCTTTTGACCAGCGAGATTCCTTCCTTCTCTTGCAAGCTTGATATAACCCGGATCATGCCCGGTTAATTCGGCCCCGCGGGTACCTGCATACAAGTTACAAAATGCCTGCCGGCATACGACATCGTTGGCCGGGACTCAATTAGGTGGACATCCTCCGGTCCGGGTTACTCCGTAAGTCGGCCTGCCTTGAGGTGACTCGGCCAGCATTCGCTTTGACATTGTCGTACCTCGGCTAACTCGGCCTCTATACCCCAGCGTGACCCTACCCAGGGGTATCTCCCCAACACAATTTATCCACAAAAAGTGTTAAAGTGAAATTAGACAGGGAATGACTTGATGATAAAGTAACTATAGCAACCAAGTGTCCTTAACAACAATGAGGACAACTATATTTCATGTTCTTATATTTCATGTAGGTAATTGATGCTTATATCACTAATTTGAGGCCTCGTGTTGGAAATGATCGGTCATTGGTTTACGCATGGAGGTTAGGTTTTTTGATAAAACCTCCTAAGAAAGGCAATAAACCTAAGAAAACACGTTTTCACCAAGACCACAAATGGGTGAAAAATGGAGCTATTCAATGAATTATGGACGAGTACTACGCACGGGAAAAGGTATACTTAGCTTTTTTGTTTCATCAATGCATGATATTGCTGAGATGACTATACAAACTAATAGTGGTAATATATGTTCAATACGATGCAGGCATATTTCCCTCTAAATATAGATGACGTGCATTGGGCCACTATTGTCATGCATATACCCAATGAGGAGTTTCAAGTTCTTGACTCGTTGTTTCCATTAAGAAGAACCTTGCCAACTGTCCAAACTCTGGTATTGTATACGCAGATGTATGAATATGTATGTACGTTTCTTAAGATAAACGTGAATATGATTTTATATGCAGAGAGCAGCAATTGCCTCGGACATAAGAGAGGCGAACAAAATTATGACTGGTATTTACCCGGACGTCTCAAGGTGGCCTATTAAATCATATAACATGCCAAAACAAACATACATGTGAGTATAAGTTGCAGCTTATTTTGGTTCGTCTATAATTTGATGTATGGCATTGCGTATCGTTATTATTTTTTGTAGCAACTCTTGCGGATTATGGATTCTGAAAACCATGGAACACTGAGATAGAGAACACTAGAGCACTGAGATTAACTAGGTCGGTTATTTAGGTTAGGTTTACTATATTTTGCTTTTCTACAAAAAGAATAAAGTTCTAACAATAATTATATGCATTGCAGGAAAAAATTGATGACTCTAGAAGACTCACCGTTGCAAAGATCGTATGGGCAGCTACAAACACTCTCAAGAAGGTCACAAAGAGTGTGACGGCGCTTTTGACTAATATGAATGAATAAAAAATTATATCTTTTATCATGTTGGGTTTTTGTCCTGAAGAAGGTTTCTCAACTATATATTCCTCTGAATTATTGTTTGATCTATGTAAGACTATAATACTCTATGATTTGTGATTCAATACTTTCAAATTAACGATATTTTAATTACTTGTGTGTGAACATTTGTTTGTTACATGTTGTTGCGATTATCTGTACATGCACCAGATGCTTGTACATGCTGTAGATATGCGTCACGGATCCCACGCCAAGCGACCGGCACGTAATCTTTGCATGTCTTCCCGCGCATGTGAACTAGCCCCTGCATCGAGAGCAGGTCCCGAAATACTCAAAAAAGGCGCGTTAATAAATTCATCTCGTCTTAAACGACTTCGGGCCTTACTAATAGAAGCCCATCATGAGCGATTTAGGGTTTACTTTGTTCCTTACATAAAGGAGCCCATTAGGAGCGATTTAGGGTTAACTTGACGGTTGAGGGGATTTCACTGTGCGGCTTGGCGACTAGGTGCAACCGGCAGCAATGTCGTGGTCTTCTGGTGGATCTTTCGCGCAAGACCATGATTGTACCAGAAGAAGGAGGGGAGTAGAAAGGAGGTCTCCGTTCCCTTATCGGGAACCTCCCATGGCGTACGAGCTGGCCAATTTTTGTAACTGCAATCCGTGGCGGAAGGTGCCTAGGTGGATTTCATGGAGCATTTAGAACCCGGTAGGAGGTACTACGCTTGCGTCGATGCGATGGTGAGTGGATTTGCTTTTGAATTTTTTTTGTTTATTCTTTCTTCCTATAGACCTCTATCTGATTCGTGTATGTTTCAAAAACCTCCAGAATGGATCTGGGTGTGGCTATATGGAATGGTATGATAATACTTTGCCCAAATTTTGGAGTGATCTGATTGGGGCTCTATGGGACGAAGTGTGGAAGCTGCGATTGGGACAAAAAAGAGATCCTCTATCTGAACAACTAGGTTGCAGGATCTGGAAAAAGAAGTAAAATAGAAAAGTGTAGAGATAGCTGCTATGAAGGCAAAATATGAAAACAGTGAATCTTTAGTTAATTTTAATATTGTTATTAGAGACAACATAATGTTAGTACTACTATCATATATAATAAATTTCAGTCAAATGTTTTTGTGCATTTGGATTATCAATAACCACACAGGAGAAATTTTTTCATCTAGACATGTTGCTTCACATCAACATAGGACATAGAGATAATACTTGTGCCTTTTAATCCGTACAAATAGTACTCACCGAAATTAAAACATAAAATGTAAACTAATATTTATCTTGAAACAAACTCCTATCCAGCTGACAACTACTATTTCTCTTTTCCAACAAACATCTCAGCAACATGCCTGCAAATAAAATATTATGAAATTGTTAGTATCAGGGTGTACACCATCCAAAGAGATCGCTTGTGCGGGTTGCTAGCAAACTATCTCTTGCTTTTTTCGAGAATCACTTAAGGACTAGACACTCTGGTATTTCAACACAATGCAGCTCCTTCAGTACGAACAAGATATACTTACAAGGGAGACCCTTATGGAACATCCTTCGGCAACTACATTTTATAACCTCATCGGGTTTGCTCGGCGTATAATCCACATAGAACCTGCTCTCAGATTTTTTATTCCATGCCACGATGAATTGCTGAGAGTCATCATTACCTCCTGTGACCTTCATTTCTGAAAGCACTATGTTATCGATCTTGTTCAGTTCCTCTTGCAAGATATAGAAGTTCGCTGGAGTGAAGACATTTATCGTTGTTTTCTCAATATCCTTTGAGCTAGTTACTACCACCGGTTCAGTCTATGAAGTCGTGAAATCATCGCGCGCCTCGTTCTCGCGAATACGGACAATAGCATTCTTGTAGTGTAGAATAAGATCCACGACGGTCATCCCATAGTCTAGGTGAAGATGGAGGGATGTGTTCAGACTTTCGCTTCTCTGGCTACTTTTCGTCCCTAGCCAAAATCCCTCGGTGAGGTACGTTGTTGCCCATAGTCTTTTCTTGGTGTACATCCTGTTCAGCCAGGACTTTGTTCTATCTATCCCCCATTTGCGAACAAATGTGTGCCACCTTTCCTCAAATACAGTCTCGGTAGTGGTGTAATATAGAAGAGATCGAAACTCTGACAGCGAATTGAAACTTAGGTGTTTCGCCATGTTTTTCTCAATGTGCCAAGAACATATAGATTGCCACATGTCTGGCAAGACCCTGCGAATATCTCTCATCATCGCAGCATCCGCATCTATGATTATAGACCTGGGATGCTGCTGACACATTGCTTGCAGAAAAGTTTGAATCAGCCAGACATATGTTGCCTCTGTCTCATCCTATAAGATTGCATAGACAAAAACAGTAGTCTTACAATGATTGTTCAGACCAACAAACGGAACAAAAGGCATACCATACCGGTTCATCCTATAGGTGCCGTAAAACACAAGGACGTCGCCATAATCCTGGTAGTCCTGCCGCGACTGAGGATCACACCATAACAAGCTTTTCAAATAGCCCTTTGAATCTATATCACACTTGAAAAAAAAGTCAGGGAACTTCTTCTTTCTGGCCTCCATAATGCCGATGGCTGTAGTACATTGCCATCTGCAAGCAACTTCCTCTTCTCTCTGCAACACATATTGTACAAATCTTTTCTCGTAAATCCAACCTTACTGTAGCGGCCATTTTTGCTAATAAAGGAACTCTTAATCATATGCTTTCTAATCCCTACGGCTGCCATTGCTATGATCTCGGCTCTTTGGAAATCTGTTATCTTCCTAAGAGACCACAAAAAAGGAACTTCGTCCGGTCTAGCTAATACATGATTATGGTTGTCAAGGAACCTTACAATGATCCATTTACCAGTTCCCAGATCACGCCTCATAGCCATCTCCGCTTTGCAGTTGCATCGAGACACTGGTCTTAACCTTTGAGTGCGGTTCTCCATGGTCAGCAACTTCTGATCATGTTTCTCTTTCCTGGAACATAAAAACCGCCTCCTACGAACTTCTCTACTCTTCTCAATCTTGCATCTGTTCTTCTTGATCCTTCTCTTTCGAATGTTGAATCCATGATCTCTAGCGTAGCTATTGTAGAAATCATAAGCCACAGCTTCCGAAACAAGTCATCTCCATTATCTTCTAGTGTATTTCCCCTTTCACTTTTAAATGTCCGGAATCATCATAAATTTCCACCTTATATTTATCCTCCACCTCGGGGTCTCAAGTGACATATAAGAAGAACAAATATAATTAAACTAATGCTTCCATTCAATAGTTCACAAAAAATATGATAGTGACATACAGTACTCATGTTTATTAAGTATTATCCAATAGAATGTTCAGCTGTCTCCAAATCTGAGTCACCATAATAGTCATAAGCTTTATAACTAGCAACTAATACCTGAAATAGCAAACAAATCAAGATCTTAGTTCTGCTTTTACCATTATTGCAACCATTGCAGGTAACAAAAAGGTCAGCTTTACCTCACTAATAAATTATGTGTCCAATTCATCATCATCTTTTTTCTCTCTGTCAACATCGTCAATCTCCACCTAACAATTTAAATAACAATTAATACTAAATTTAGTCGCAAACCTAAGAAAAACCGTAAATATGCCACTCAAATTTTCTTCCTCGGCATTGCCATCAGAATATTCTTCCACTTTGACGGACTCGTCGTCAGAAACTATGTTCTCACCCAAAGACCAATCAACCTATTCTGAGCTATAGTATTCATCCTCCGTGTACCCATAATCTTCATCTATCCTACTTGATTCCAACATCACCTATGCCCGTGCGAAAATCAAATCAAAAACTGATTATGCCTAAAATTTCTACGAGCACTACATGCAATAGGGGGAAGGTATTACCTCTCAAACCACTAGGCGATACGAAGATCAATGGAGATTTAGGAGGTCAGGCAACCGACGAATCAAACCCTAGATTGGTCACTTGTCACGGCGACCTGATATCTGGAGGGCGGAAACAAAGCTAACCTTGTCTGTGTCGTAAGGCCGCATCGACTAGCCATCGCGATGGAGTTAGGGTTAGGGTTCCGGCGACTCCCCTTTTTAGATCAGAGCAGAAAGAAACTAGATTAGTTCATACGACCTCGGTGGCCTTCCTGGACTCTTTTTCCTATGGCGACAGCGGTCTCGATTGATGCCACTTGTACGCGCGATTACAGGAGGTGGGACCGGCACGCGTACATACTGTGTACAAACCGACTCCACCTTGTATCGAATACGGTGGGGATACGCCGATGATTACCGGGTTTCAGGTGGAGCTAGAAACGAAACCTAACCCGCACGGGGTTTGTAACCCTTCAACTCATCGGCCGAATGGGGGGGACACTGAAGCAAGCCTCATTTTTTAATGGTACGTACTGAGCGTCCTCCGGGGTCCAGCAGCGACACAACCTCCGGGTGCTCCTCTCGCCACGTGTCCTCCTTTATGTTAAAATCTCCACTTTTGCTTCTATAAAGTAAAAAACTCTCTGTTTTGCTTCAGTGTAGCAAAAAACCCTCCAGCCTCCGATTCATCCTGGTGACACGTGTCCAATGTTTTGTCTAAAATCTTTGGCTTGTATGTAGCAAAAAAAATTACCCCATTTTTTCTGCATATAGCAAAAAAGTTTGTTTAAAAATAGAAGAGAAAGACTGATTTTCCCGGAGACCCCACCGGAGACCTCGCCGGAAACCACGCAGCAAAAAATATACGCTATTGTAGCAAAATCACATGATGATTGTAGCAAAAAGTTCTCGCCGGAGACATCAACGAAGACCTCGCCAGAGAAATCTTAGCAAAAAAGGTAAGCTACTGTAGCAAAATCACATGACGGTTGTAGCAAAAAAATCTCGCCAGAGACATCAACGGAGACCTCACCGGGGAAATCTTAGCAAAAAAGGTAAGCTATTGTAGCAAAATCACATGATGGTTGTAGCGAAAAAAAACTCGCCGAAGAACTTGTGGCAATTTTTGTTGCTGTTGTAGCAAAACAGAATTCCTAGTATGAGAATTGTGATGCAAAACTGTAGCTAATTTTGGTGGAGACCGTGTAGCAAAAATATTGTAGTATAGAAAAAAAGCAATTTGGAGCTGGCATCTTCTTCTCTGGCCGACTTGTAGTAGTGTCCATGCTCATAGCAGCGCCATGGCGACAAGATTGTCGCCCAGACGACACATCTTCTCTGTTACATCGGCAGCACCACGCCTTGTGCTCAGAGTAGCGCCGCCACCGGGCAGCATCTCAACGCTGCATCGTAGCATGGTGACGCCGCACCTTTGCTCCCCCCTTAAGGCCTCCATCTCCGACGACGTGTGGTCATCTCTGACCATGTCTCCGATAGTCCGGAGGTTGGCCATGGCGCCGATTTTCCATGGGGAAGAAGGTGGGGGCGCAGGAGGTGAAGGCGACAAGCTGGGCGACGGCGTCATGGTGGTTGGGCGGTGGCATCGGGTTGTTGAAGATGAGGCGAGCAGTTTTTGCTACGGGAAGATAAGGATAAATGGGCGAGCAGTGGGTGACAGTAAGGTTGTGAAGATGGGCCCCATGCAATGATGTCCATATTTTTCGTAGGACGCACGGCGAGTGATGCGGACTGATGCGGATGGAGGACCCGGAGGATGGAAGCCTCCGCCTGATTAGGAGTGTTTTCCTTTTTTTAATTTAGACAACCAAATTTCATCCACTCATGTTTTTAAAACATGTTTTTTTGCCGGAATGGGCCCAATTTTCATCCAGCGTTCTCAGACCAAACCCGATGCATTGAGTGTCGCCTAGAAACGCCAGATGGAAGGCAAAACAAACGAGCCAGCCCTGTCGGCGAGGCATCCCACTTCCCCACCAATATTCATCTCTCCCGTGACACAAAGCCCTCTCCACCCACCCTCGCCGACATGTCACCGCCGGCACTGCCCTGCGCTACCCCACCAACGCCATTTATGTTTGTGTAAATTTGAGACGAATTATGGTAAAATGTCGCCAAATCTGTCAAAAAATATCCTGCCTGGGAAAGCCACCCGGGTGCACGAGTGGGAATTCGGCCATTTCCAGGCCGAACGTTCCATCCATCCGACGCTATTTGGCGTCGGATTTCGTCTAGGGAACACCCAACAAGTGGTGGTGCTCTTATGGTTTAGTTCGGGTGTGCGCGTGGTCGTGGCCGTGGTCGTGGTGGTGTTGTGTGCATGTGTGGTTGTGGTTTTCTTGCGTTTGTTGTTATGTGAGTGTGCCAATGGTACCCGAGACCTGCTAACCCGATGGGTACCCACCTTAAATGGGGTGGGTCTAGTAAAGAAAAAACATGCGGGTCTAGCGGTGGTGGGTTTGGGGGTGCCAGACCCGAACCCGCAAACCTACGAACCCGCTATGATATGAGAACTTGGCCCAGCAGTCATTGTCTAGAGTCAAAATAATAGCGTCACCCACCGGCCCACCAGCCATCCCACCCATCCGCCAGACCACCCCATGCCTCGCGAGCTGTTGTGCCGCTGCCACCTTGCACGCTGTTGCATTGCCACCATCGCCGCCTCGCTCACTAATGTGTCTCCGCCGCCTCGTAGGACATGGGAACGAGGCGGGTACCCTTTGGGTCCTGGGTACCCAGCAGGTGGTGGGTCTAGAGAAGATTTGGACCCTAATATGGGTTCATGGTAGGTATAGGGGACCGAACCTATTAGGAATATTCCCTAGAGGCAATCATGCATGATGTAATTTCCAATATATTCCTAAAGTTATTAAGATGACCTTGTATGAATATATGATGTATATCATTGAATATATGATTCAGTTGTGGAACTACACATTCATGTTGTTCATACTAAATATCCTTGGTCATTGAGATTGTGCTGGACACACAACTTAGACTAATGTGAAATTCGGCTGATAACTCGGTTCCACTTTTCATGGACATGGTGATGCTATTCCGACTTACATGGATTCGGATAAAGAGTTTAGCGAGTCGGATTGACCCATATTGAGATACAATAAACAAGTCGTCATTTGTATTTCTCAATCAATGTAATCCTTAGATATGAGGTTGTCGCACAATCCGAGTTGAGGATCACCGACTTAGGTTCTGTTAAATGTTGTTCTGTCACAGGGCAGTTATAAAGGCAGAGCTTGGGTCGACTGAGAATAAAGTTGTGTGATGTGGATAAAAGATGTGATTTTTCCCCTCCAATTAGAGAGATATTCTCTCAACTCTCTCGTGCGATATGATTTAGAAAGCATGGTCATGCACAACTCGTCTAAGTGTTAACCCAGGCGATATAATATGGGTTAGTCAGATGAATCACATATCATGGATCGAGAAGAGAGTCGGACTATTTAAGGGATAACAATTATTCGCCTATAGCTCGACAAGTTATATCGTGAGGTAAAAGGGACTTGGACATAAGTCGTATTAGAAGGTATGTCATCCTGACACTTTGGTACTTAGGAGTCGACACATTCTATTCGGAGCCATTATCGATTGCGAGTCGGACTCCAATCATGTCCAAGTTGCCATGAGCCTTTGGGGTCACATGCTTAAGAGCTGGAGCAAGTCGTTTGGGTTGGACCCGAACCTGCCTCGCTCTCTCTATGTCCCATCGAAGAGACAGATAGCCTCCACGCCTCCTCCTCCGCTGCCTTCGGTAATAGATCCGATTGATAGCTCATTCCCCGCCATGCCCGATCTACCCCCCGTGCCTCCGCAAAGTACAAGGTGGGTTGACGTGGAACACGACCGTAATTGACCCGGCCATGGTGCCCTGGCTGAGGGAGTGATGCATGTAAAATGCATACATGAACTTTGTAGTGAATTGTCAAATATTCCAACATATTTGTATCTTATACAATGTTATATCCATGTTTTACATTGATTTATCAGATTTACCAATGATCGCCTTTTATTTGGTTTTTAACTCTACATCATAGGAAAACACATGTTTTGTGTATTTTTTACTTTCAATGATCTAAAACAAACTTGGGATTATTTTTTATGAAGACAAACACTTGTAGCACTAGAACCCCACGAGCAGAGCTGAGAGGCCCAAAAGAGCCAAGGTGGTGCGACTCGGGAAGGGACACCGTGCCACCTATGCTCGTTTCCTCCTCGAACATCCACAGTCATCTGTCTGCAACCCTAACCATGAGTCTTGACCTAAAATGCCTATAAGAAGTCCCCCATGCGATCTCAAAGGAGGCGGAGTGGAAACACAGAAACACCGAAATAGAGCCATAACCAGTGAAGATTGGAGGGGGAAGCGCCACCAGAGCCATTGATGGCTTCAAAAATAGCCATCTTCCACCGCGTTTAAACATTGTTTTTAGTCAATAAATTGACAAGAAACTCTCAATCCTTTCCACTAATGACTACTAATTTCAAAGGTATGTGATGGCAACAAAGGCTGCCACTTTTCATTGGGACTCCAAGTGCAGAGTGTTGCAGCAAGCGACTTTTCCCCACAAGGGTGACTCGAGGATTTATGTCGAACTCTCGGAGAATTGGCTATGAAGGATGTTTGTCTTCTCCTCTTCAAGAAACATGTAATTAAAATAAAATTTCTTGTGTCCCCAACTCCACTAAGTGGTCGTCAAGCACAAGGTTTCGTATTAGTAATATGAAATAGAATATTAAACAAACTAAAAAGCAAAGTAATGCAAACTAGATGATATGGAAGATAGTAGAGTTGTTTTGGGGTTTGTATGTGTGATTGCAAATAGAGAAAGTATTTTTTGTATTTTCGAAATAATTAATTGCTAAAAATAAAAAGGATAGTAGATACAAAGGAAAGGTGTTTCTTATGATAAAAATCGGACCGAGATTCATGGGTTCACTTGTCTACTCTCCTTTTATGTTGTAGTGATCACAAAACAATTCATCAATGATAAAGATCATGGAAACTCTATAAGTGCTTGATAAAAGGAATTAATATGGGCATCATATTCTAACATTGAGATGGAATACATCTCCATCTTATACTCCTCAAGAAAGAGAAATCTCCATGCAATCTTGATTTAAGAATAGATCAGAGTATAACTTTAAGCAATATTATATGATGTTTGAAATACAAAACATGCTACCTTGATTTAACAAGGTCATCACAATGTCACGTGATAACTGTAGAACATGATTTCACTTAATCCCTAGCGAGATAGCAAAATAAAAGTAAAAAACGAAAGTAGATCTCGAATATTATGTGTCACAATTCAATCTCCACCCCTATGCTACTCCATCTAACACACACTTCTCCCCATACAAGATCTTGCATACAAGTTGGATCAAAACAAGCAATGAAGAATGGGGTGCATGATATGCATCTATTAAAACACCTCACACAAAATAGATTCCAATCTCAAATATCAAATCATAGAACAAAGATCCACCACATAGGAATTACAAATATGACCATAATCATGTTGGGCAACTCATATGGTAATAGATCTATGAAGAATAAGAGAGAGATAGATCAAGATACTACCACAAACCCATAGCCCAGAGGTGGACTACTCCCTCCTCGTCATGGTGATGAGGCCGGAGATGTTGGAGAGGGTGGAGATCTCCCTGGAGGTGACTCCAGTAGAGTTTCCCCCTCCACTCTTCGATGGATCTAACTCTATTTGGTGGTGTCTTCGTCTCTGCTGGCTCTCCTCTCAAGGACGCCCTGAGGGGTCCTTATATAGGGGGGTTTAGGTCAAGAGAAGTCTGTGGGAAAAAGTATCAAGGCGATCGGACGACCGAGGAGGGAGATAGCACATGTGGAGCGCCCACCAGACCTGGGCGCGCCACCCAGGCAATCTTGGGCCTCCTAGCCCTCCTAGTGGAATTCCAGCACTCCAGATGCTTCTCGTGGATAAATACTGGCATCCCCAAAAGTATAGGTCCATTTGACTTTGTTTAGGTCCTAAAACATCAAAAACATTGAAAACAGGGTTTTCTGCCCTCCGGGGTTATAACCAAAATAAAGGGAATCATTGGTAAATCCCCAAAATTAATATAAAACAGGGATATAACATTAATATGATACAAATATGTGGGGAAAAATGTTGACAAACTACAAAGTTCATGTATGCATTTTGCATGCATCAGTATGCAAACCATTTCTTTGGTTTGTGTTGTGCACGAAATCACACTTTTTAATGTGAAATCTAGACTCATAATGAAGGTTTTTGAGAAAGACCACACAACCAAGTAATTGTGGAGTCAATTCCAGGCGACAATAGCCGTAATGACCAATGGTACGGGCAGGGCTAGCCCATACCGTCCGCCCATACCATGTGGCGGTGTCTCCGTCTCGTCAAACCCTACAACTTTCGTGAAGACACCTATATATTTTGAGGTCTCAGCCGCCGCGCAGAAGGCCGCCATTCTCAGATTGCATCACAACACACCCCAAGGAGATCCACACCATTGTTCATCCATTCTATCTTCCATCCCCTCCATTATCCATAGGCATTACTTTTATACTTTAGATTTCCTTGTGATTCGACAACCATTGTAAGAATATTTGATTTCAATCTAAGTATTTTGCACAATGTTTTCTATCCCTGATCTTATTGTTATGAGTGAGTAGTACTCATGGGCTGCGGGTTGGGAGAAACCTCGCAGCGATTATGTGCATCTAATCTATGGGAGCATTGTGTATTGTTTGAAATAGAGATTTGTATCTTTTGTTTGTTTGTCTCATGTCTTGATCTTTGGACTTGCAGGTACCAAAGACCCCATAGATTTGTAAAGGCTTGAGGTGAGATACTTGGCTAGCGGCAATATCATAGGAACCCCAATGACAGAACGGGTGGTACGGTCTTTGCTTAACGATCCATTCGATATCACAACAACATCACTGATTAATGCTTTGATCTGTGTTTTACACTTAATAATCATTTGTATCCTGTTGCTTCGTGGTGCACTCGGTTGGATTAAAAGACTATTGATATGCCCGCTGCATCATGGGGGCTCTAGTATATTAAGATGTGTTGCCCACAAGAGATTATCCCTATTAAAACTTTACACATGACTATGCTCATTATTAACTTGTATCCCATATGATGTGCAGCTGCAGGTGGATCTTTAATCCTGGCCTATCTCCATCCATTGAATCAACTCATTATAAAAGTAAACTAGATTGGTCCGAGAAACGAAGGTAAAACAAAGAAACAAAGTCTTGTAGACGTGTCCTTTTTGTTTCCTTTTAGCATTGCTTTCTAAGGTTTGATTAAACCTAGGTCTACTAGGGAAAAAGCTATTATACTACATCCGTGAATCCTAATCGAAGGTATCAACCCTTTTTATAGTGTCATTGCTAGGGAAGCAATTTCGCTATCCTGGTGAGGTCACTAGAGACCTTGTTTTTAGTTTTATTATTTGTTTGTAATTTATTTCTTATTATTAGTTTACTTTCTAGTTATCTATTTGAAAACTCAAAAAATTAGTTACTTGTTATTTGTTTTCTTTACTTAAAAATACCAAAAATATAAGAGCCATGTCTCAAAAGGGACTTCGGGACTATGCTACTCCCAGTGATGATTTTATTCGTGCACCTATCACTCCGCCCGCTATTGATGAAGAAGCATATGCAATTAAGCCTAACCTTTTAAGTTTGGTTCAGCAAAAGCAATTTGGAGGCTCATCTTCTGAGGATTCAGGTTTGCACTTAAATACTTTTACTAAAATTTGTGACATGATGCATCTTAAGGATGTAGATCCAAATGTGTTAAATTAATATTGTTTCTTTTCTCTCTTAGAGGAAAGGCTAAGGACTGGTTGCTATCTCTACCTAAGGGCACTATTAAATCTTGGGAGAAATGCACTAATATGTTTATGACTATTTTTTTCCCGAGCTAAAACTATGCAACTAAGATCCAACATTACAAGCTTTAGACAAGAAGATTGCGAGCCACTAGCGCTTGCATGGGAAAGGATGAAAGAAGCAGTAATGAACTATCCTAGTCATGGGATGGAAGAGTGGCTTATATTACAATTATTTTATAATGGTCTTAACCCAATGTCTAAGTCTATGCTAGATACCGCAGCAGGAGGAACAATCATGGGAAAGTAAGTGAGTGTTGCAAAGAAGTTACTTGATGATATGCAAAACAACCATTCCCAATGGCATGTGGAAAGAGCCTCGAAAAGAGTGAGTTCAATCACCTAGGTAAACAATGAAGAGCTTACATCTAAGGTAGACGAGTTACTCAATATAGTAAAGGGTAAGGAAGATACCCAAGTTAATGCTATCGCTACCTATGTTAATGATATTAATTTTATAGCATGCACTCCTTATAATCCTGCATGGAAGAACCAAAATTTTGCTTCTAATGTTCAAAAACATCACTCTAATCATGCAGGAGCTCCTTACAATAATTCTGATAATCATAATGGAGCAAACCATGGCAATCTCTCGTTTGAGCAAACTGTTAGAACTTTTATGCAAGCTCAAACAGAGAAAAATTATATGCTTATTAAAATCATGGAGAACCATGAAAGTAGTATAGGAAAATTATCTAACCAAGCCGTTGCAATTAGAAATGATGTGCAGGCTCTACATGAAAGGACAAAGACCATGGAGGCTCAATTGGGCAAGGTACTAGCAAAGTTTGTTGGGAAGATCGAGCCAAATCTAGTAGAAGACCTCAAGATGATTAGGGCGGTAAAAATGTAGAGAAGTCTGAAGAGATGGATTATAGCAATGCGCCAACACCTGAATATACCGTGGAAGATCTACTAAAGATGATCACCATGAAGAATCTCGGTATATAACAAGGTAATATGCTATGTACCAACAATTTATACAACAAGTGGCATCTAAAGTTCAAGATTTAGAGATGGTGTATAAGAGACTAGCTGATGATATATTTGAGCCCACTATTAAAATTAAGATTGGGGTTAATGAGATATATGTACTTTGTGATCTTGGTGCAAGCATCTCAACGATTTCCAAAAGCCTATTTGACAAGATAAACTTGGGGCCATTTGCAACTACTGAATTAAGACTACATCTAGCGGATTCAACTTATAAACAAGCTGTTGGGATAAAAGAAAATATAGTTGTTGAAATCAAAGGTAGTCTCGCTTTTATTGATTTTGTTATTGTGGACATGCCTGAAGATCTCATAGCACCTATAATTCTAGGTAGGCCCTTCCTAAGAACTATTAAAACATTAATCCATTTATATGAAGGGAATGTGAGAATAGGACTAGCATCTAGAGATCCTTTTTATAGTCTACTTCCCTAGGAAGAACAAGGCCAAATGATGAAAATGGTATAATTACTTTCAAAACCAATTACTTTGGAGTGGGTGTTCCACTCATTAAACCTAAATGATCATCATATGGGTCAATCTAATTGACCTTAACTAGAAGCGTTTAATGGGAGGAAACCCATGTGAAATAAAAGTTTTTACTCTTGTGTTAGTTTTATCTATTTTTGTTTTCGTTTCGTTTTTATTTTTAATAATGAGTGTTCAAGAAGACATTTGGAGAGAGGATAATAAATAAGGTAATCCTCGATCTTTTATTTGTACGAACACATGGCCTAAAAAGTATTGCTAATTTTTATGAAGTCTATTTCCTGTTATTTTGTCCTTTGATAAGATATGTAAAGACGCACGAAGCTACTAACCAAATCCTTTGAGTTTTTCAGCTCACTGGCCGAATAACGACTAGTGGTACAGACGGAAGGGACCGTACTGTGCGCCTGTACCACCTCGAGGCTTTGGAAAATATAAACTTTGATTTTTTGCCTCATGACCTAAGGGTCGTAACGATCACTGGTATGGGCGGAGCCGCCCGTACCGCGTGCCCATACCATACCTTCGAGCAAAACACCAGATTTCAAGCAAAAGGTACTGAACGTATAATGACCAGTAGTATGGGTGCGCATGACTGTAGCACGCGCCCATACCATGTGCATCGCCAGAAGGGATTCGTCACCCCCAAGATATGCTACCCGGTACGGGCGGGCTCCGACCGTACCGCCCGCTGTACCACGTATGCGGCCACCATAACAGCCATGAGGAGGTAACCTAAAAATCCCTAAACACAATCTTTTCTCTTTCTTCTTCCTCCAAACTCAAAACCACCTATATTGGATCTTTAAATTTACTCAATCTTTCTTCGACTCCTCACACCCAGTCGATCTAAGGTATGATTCTCCTACGATCCCCAACTTATTTGCAATAAAACTCTGCTCAATCTTTCACCATTTTCAATCTAGACTTAGGTCTTGTTCTTGAGCTAATCTTGATATTGACCATGCTTAGTATTGTTTTTAAAGGATTTTTTGTAACAAGTGTAGATGATCATTTTATGGTGTGTTTCTATTTAACTCAAAAAATAATTAACAATTTTTATTTATTTTGTTTTAGATGAACACGAGGATCCATACACGTGTGATGGCTGCGGAACCTGTAGCACCACCCGCGGATACGTTGACCCCTGAGACACTTGGTATCCCAAGGAGTTTCAGCTGAACCATTTCGACCGTCTCAAGCTCCACGAAATCAAGTCCACCAAGTGGGTGTGTCTCTATATCCTGAACCAATTTGGCATTCATGGTGATTTTGATTTACTTTGCAACAATGTTAGTTTGTATGACTTTGTCGTCCTAGATGTCTTCACGTATCGCCGCTTGACGTTTGAGTTCCTCAGCACCTTGATGCATACGGTGTGTTATCACTATTGGTCCGAGGAGAAAATGCCTGGAGTTGATCACATCAACTTCCGTCTTATAAACTATAAGTATTCCTTGACGCTCGACCAATAGGCTCAATCTTTTGGGTTTGTCAACAACACTACCGACATATGCTCCACCACCTTAGTTTAAATCCTGCATCTTGGGAGTACTTTAATTTAATGAGAATTCATGGAAACACACCTAAGGGGAACCAAATTGATCATCCTGCTATACGCTATTTGTTTTATGTTATTGCTAACACCTTGTAGGCACGTGGTGAGTTTACTAGAGTCAATGAGGAGGACATGATGGTCCTCGCAAAAGCTGATATTATTAATTATAGCTTAACACCAAATTTGGGCGTCCTTCTTGTGTTTTACCTTAAGCATCAAGCTCTACAATCTTGAGGACCCATATGCGGAGGAGGAGTTGTAACCGTTCTTGCACGCGCACTTCACGTCAACCTAGGTAACATCCAACCGTTGACAGGAAGTCACTGTTCTAGTTTTTCTACTCTAAGAGCATGTGGTATGATTTCTAGAAATAATGGTAGATACTTCCTTGATATACCTGGAGCAGATCACTTGATCCTAGCTCCTTTTCCTAATGGTCTATTCTCTATCGAGAATGGACGTTTGCATTTTGACACACAGTTTGAGACAGGTCAACCCCATCACTAAATACCCATGGGAGGAGGAGGAGAAGATGAAGAAGTGGAATAAGAAGGACCCGAACAAGATGTGCAGCCACCAAACTACTACACCACCTATGAAGATATCTATGTTCTCAAAGGAAATATCCAAAATATGAGCAACCACTCCATCAACCTTCGAGATGTTTCTGCGAACCTCGCCACCAGTTCCATGATTGGAGTAGCCAATGGAACATGGAAGATTATCCACCACCACAATGAGCAACAAAAATGCTTGCAAAAGCCTGAGCTTGGGGATGTGTTCCCCAACAATTTTATTTGTGTAATAATGAGGTTGTACTCCAGCTCCTTGAGAGCTTTGAAACACTCGTGTTGCTTTGTTCCAACACTTTGATTTTTTCCTTTGCTTTTGTTTTTAGTTTGCTTTTGTTTTTAGTTTATTTTTCTTTTCTTAGTTCCTTGCTTGGTCGCAAGTTTTTTTCTATTCTTCAATCCCTATCCTCAAAAATACAAAAATATTTCTTTTCCTTTTTTGTGAATGTAGATTCACACTTTGCCTCTTTGCTTTAATGTTATTATGGGAATAATCATGCTTGATTTTGAAGGAACACATCCCTAGAAGAAACAAAATTATGAAGTCACTCATGAGAGGTATGTCCTATGTCTCTCACTTTTGAAGTTTGAGTTGTTTATTTTAGTTAGTTGATTTTCTAAGATGCCATGCTAGTGGGAGTAATTCAAAATAGTTAGAGTAAAACCTTTTATTGGTATGATGATTAGTTGTGAAAGCTTTTGCTCTAGTCCTTTTAGCTAACCGAGTCTTGCCTTGGAAATAATTAATGACTTGTTTGATGAATGATTGTCTTGAGAGTATATCCCTGAAGATACTTAACCCCATGGATGTTTTGATAGACTTGATGGAATTCTTGAAAGGAGTTGTTTGATTGAAATGATGTCTAGTGGTAATTTTGATGCATGCCAAAGCGAACCTTGTGTATCAAACCATGGTACTAGTATAAAAAAGTTCTATGTTTCTCATGCACAACTTTGGGATGCCAACAACTCCGCTAGCTTTTGAACAATCTATGGTATAACCCCGGATTTCGGCTAAGAGTTGATGACATGAGTGGTATATGTGTCAATATATGGGCAAAAGTATTGGTACTCCCAAAGGTTGTGCAAGCACTTGTAAAATAAATAGCCAATGATCCTTGCAAGAGGAATAAAAAGGAGAAAAGATATATATGAAGATCCACATAACAAGTCCTTGGCATGGTCTCATTACTACTTTACGAATTTTCTTGAAAGACAATGATTGGATTAGAAGTGTTTTGATAGCCTTGATTTACTGATGTGGGCGTCAATAAGACGCTTCACTGTTATGCTACTTAGGACATGAACTCTCTTACTCAATTATGCTATTAAAACATCCTAGTGTTCCTTGGCAAGCTGAGAGTTAACTAGAAGAATTGGATCGATTGTTACACTTCTAGTTATTTATGATTATATTAAACTTTACATTGATTGTCTTGACTTACCAAAGCTTGTATAGTATTCTTGTCATCTCTCTAACTTTGATAAGCCTTTCAAATGGATGAAGTGCTAAACGCATATGACTACCAACCGTAAGTGAATTCTTATTCTTGTTGTTTCAAGTTTAAATGTTGAATTCCTTATAGTTCTTTTGTTTCTTCTTGCTCGAGGGAGATCAAGGTTTGAGCTTTGGGGAGGTTGATGGCTCCAAAAATAGCCATCTTCCACCGTGTTTAAATATTGTTTTTAGTCAAGCAATTGACAAGAAACTCTCAATCCTTGCTACTAATAACTAATAATTGCAAAGATATGCAAATCATTGCTTTGATTTGTGTTGTGTAGGAAATCACGCTTTTAATGCGAAATCTGGAGTCATAATTAAGGTTTTTGAGGAAGTCCACATGATCAAGTAATTGTGGAGTCAATTCCAGGCGACAGAAACCGTAACGACCATTGGTACGGGTAGGGCATGCCTTTACCATCCGCCCGTACCATGTGGCAGTGGCTCCATCTCGTTAAACCCTACAACTTTCATGAAGACTCCTATATATTTTGAGGTCTCAGCCGCCGCGTAGAAGGACGCCATTCTTAGGTTGCATCACAACACACCCCAAGGAGATCCACACCATTGTTCATCCCTTCCATCTTGCATCCCCTCCATTAGCCATAGCCATTACTTTGTACTTTAGATCTCCTAGTGATTCGGCGACCATTGTAAGAATATTTGATTTCAGTCTAAGTATTTTGCACAATGTTTTCTATCCTTGATCTTATTGTTATGAGTGAGTAGTCCTTACATGTTGTGAGTTAGGGAGAAACCTCGCAGAGGTTATGTGCATCTAATCTATAGAAGCATTGTGTATTGTTTGAAAATATATATATTTGTATTTTTTGTTTCTTTGTCCCTTGTTTCAATCTTTGGACTTGTAGGTACCCAAGACCCCATAGATTTATAAAGGCTTGAGGTGAGATACTTGGCTAGCGACAATTTCATAGGAAAGCCAATGATAGAAAGTATGGTACGGTCTTCGCTTAGTGACCCATTTAGGATCACAACAACATCACCACTTAATGCTTTGATATGTGTTTTACACTTAATAATCGTTTGTAGCCCATTGCTTCGTGGTGCACTCGGTTGGATTAAAAGACTATTGCTATGCCCGCTGCATCACGGGGGCTCTAGTATATTAGGATTTGTTGCCCACAAGAGACTATCCCTATTAAAACTTTACACATGACTATGCTTATTATTATCTTTTATTCCATATGATGTGCAGCTGCAGGTGGATCTTCAACCCTGGCCTATCTCCATCCATTGAATCAACCCATTATAAAAGTAAATTAGATTGGTCCGATAAATGAAGGTAAAACAAAGAAATAAAGTCTTGTAGACGTGTCCTTTTTATTTCCTTTTAGCATTGCTTTCCAAGGTTCGATTAAACCTAGTTCTACTAGGGAAAAAGCTATTATGCTACATCCGTGAATCTGGATCGAAGGTAGCAGCCATATCCCGATTGGATCTCCACCCTCTCAACATGATCAACATCGTATCCATGATGAAGAGCGAGTAGTCCATTATCATATTCATGGGAACCGGGGTACCCGTGATCCTACTAAATGTGGCACCCAAAGACCAGAGTGCCACGTAGGCCATCATGCGACCTGTATGAAGTTAGGCGCCAGGTTCTGTCATGCGGCCAAAGCCACGAGACGACGTAAGCAATGACGTATCCTTCCTAGGGCATGGGTGATGGCTCCAAAAATAAGCATCTTCCACCGCGTTTAAACATTGTTTTTAGTCAAGCAAATGATAAGAAACTCTCTATACTTGCCACTAATGATTAATAATTGCAAACATACGCAAACCATTGCTTTGATTTGTGTTGTGCAGGAGATCACGCTTTTTAATGCGAAATCTGGAGTCATAGTGAAGGTTTTGAGGAAGTCCACACGACCAAGTAATTTTGGAGCAAATGCTAGGCGACTGCAGCCATAACAACAATTGGTATGGGTAGGGCCCGCCCTTACCGTCCACCTGTACCATGTGGCGGCGGCTCCGTCTCGTCAAACCCTACAACTTTCGTGAATATGCCAATATATTTTGAGGTATTAGCCGCCGCATAGAAGGCCACCATTCTCATATTGCATCCAACACCACCAAAGGAGATCCACACCATTGTCCATCCCTTCCATCTTCCATCCCCTCCATTAGCCATAGCCATTACTTTATATTTGAGATCTCCTTGTGATTCCGTGACCATTGTAAGAATATTTGATTTCAATCTAAGTATTTTGCATAATGTTTTCTATCCTTGATCTTATTGTTATGAGTGAGTAGTCCTCACGGGCTGCGGGTTGGGGAGAAACCTCGCAGCGATTATGTGCATCTAATCTATGGGAGCATTGTGTATTGTTTGAAAGAGAGATTTGTATCTTTTGTTTCTTTGTCTATTGTCTCGATCTTTGGACTTGTAGGTACCCAAGACCCGAGAGATTGATAAAGGCCGAGGTGAGATACTTTGCTAGCGGCGATCTCATAGGAACCCTAGTGACAGAAAGGGTAGTACAGTCTTCTCTTAGCAACCCATTCAGGATCACAACAACATCACCACTTAATGCTTTGATCTGTGTTTTACACTTAATAACCGGTTGTAGCCCATGGCTTCGTGGTGCACTCAGTTGGATCAAAAGACTATTGATATGCCTGCTGCATCACATGGGTTCTAGTATATTAGGATGTGTTGCCCACAAGAGATTATCCCTATTAAAACATTACACATGACTATGCTTATTATTATCTTTTATCCCATATGATGTGTAGCTGCAAGTGGATCTTCAACCCTAGCCTCCATCCATTGAGTCAACCCACTATAAAAATAAACTAGATTGGTCCGATAAACAAAGGTAAAACGAAGAAACAAAGTCGTGTAGATGTGTCCTTTTTATTTGCTTTTAGCATTGCTTTCCAAGGTTCGATTAAACCTAGGTCTACCAGGGAAAAATCTATTATACTACATCCGTGAATCCGAATTGAAGGTATCAATGGGGAATATGCCCCTCTAGATGTGATCTAGTCGGTCCACTCGGGGCCCCCGAGGGAAAGGAGGTCAAAAAGGGTCCCAACCGACTTGAGTGCTTGGGCGACGGGTGACATGGGGTTTACATGGAAATGCACATACTTGATGGACTTGGCTTTTAGGGAAAGAGGTATGCGTTGGAGACTCCACAGGTTAACATACAAACAATGGGGACGCGAGTTTACCCAGGGTTAGGACCCGGGAGGAAAAACCCTACTCCTTCTTATCTGTTCTTGATTGATGAAGAAACCGAAGGTTACAATGTTGTTGAGATGGTTGTGGTTATGTAGATTGGATTTGGCGTGTTTGCGATGATAGCTAAGGTGTCCTCCCCGGTGATTCCTCCTAACCCTTACATGGGGAGGCTAGGTCTTGGGTACCGTCCGAGTTGGTTACAAGTTTGATTCTATCTCTAAGCTTTCCTAGTTTAGAAGTTTCTTCTTGCTTGTCATGCCAGGAGTCAGTGTCCATATGGGATTCGTGTCACCCGAATCTTCATGGCTTCGGGGATTTAAGAAGATAATTGCATGGGCCCCCAGCTGGTCTGAACCGGATAGGCCAAGAGTGGGTGCACGTTGGTCATACCTATGTTAGATGCCAATATGTTGTGGGTTAAGTCATGGGTTGGCCCAATCTTTCACGGTTCTCAAGGGAAGGCAGGGGATTCGTGAGGAAAAGAGGAGAGAGAGATGAAATCGAACTCATGCAAAGGCGAAGAACGTGATGAACACACGCAACACCAACACGATGCACGCAGTTGGCTCACTCTAGTGGCTACCAACTCAATACAATCCTCGCATGGGGATCGATATCGAACAAAGATCTCTCTCAATCCCAATTGGAGAGGGGTAAGATATTTTGTGAGGATCTTGACAACTTCACTTAAAAACAACTCAATGTGGAGGCCTTGTACAACTTGGATGCCATGGGAAAAGTCTAAAGAGGTGGGGATAATATAACTTCCATATAAGAAAGATGAGACCAAAACTAGATTGGATCCTCGCTTAGGGTTTTCTAGTTATGTTGTCAAGTTTAGGGTTTACAATAGATGGGGTGTACTATAGTCTAGATACTAATATATTGGTAGTTTAGGCATTAAAACATATTTGGGGCGTTACATGGGCTGAGGCCAGCTGACATTGGCACACAGTCTTCACTTACACTGGAGACTCTGGTGGTAAGAAGCTAGAGACTCCGAGGTGGCCAAAGACTTCGGGGTGGATTCCAGAGTGGATCCAGGAGCTCCTAATGTTGTGTTTGGAGACTAGGGTAGAGTCCTCGTGGCAGAGATTCCGAGCGGAGTGGAGACTCCGAGGTCTGATGGCGGATAGGACTAGCTGGCGGGAGACTTCGAGCCTTGACAACACCGACTGTGCCTGTGGGTTCCTGGCTTCTCCCGTGTTGTCGCAGTGACCTTGGGGTTCAAACCTGAGTATGCAAAGGTGTTGTTATGAAGTAGTAACCCATCTAAGATAGTATAAAAGTCACATATGTATATGAGCGAGTTCACCTTATCATGAAGAAGGTTGACTCAGGCACGAGTCATTGGGCCACTTGGGGGGACTTGGCGGTGTCGATGTAGTATCGTCCGTAGGACGGGCTGCACATAGTACTTTGTTGATTGTTCTTAGTGAAAACTCTCGTAATGGATGTGTCTAGAAGTTGAAATCTAACCTTTTGAATGCAAATACGTACGTTTTTGATACTAAGGAGCCGCACTTTCTTATTTCCTTCATGAAAAGACTAAAAATATGTAGTAGAAGCCACATGCGAACAGAATAACAAATAGTTTAAGAGAAACTTTGGCTGAATCTGTAAATTCTCTTTCGTTGCAAGGGTTCGAAAGCTTCCTATAAATGCTAGACTTTCAAAGTGTTATCCATTGACTGGTTTTCTAAAAATATTTTTCATATATATTATATTTTCTTCTAATTCTCTTGTTGATTGTTGGTGGCAGGTCTCGGGGGATTCATGTTTCCTCTTTTCTTTTTTCTGCCACCCCTAGATCCCCATGGTGTTGATCGATGAGTAACCATGACAATTTTATCCCAATGGCAACCTACCAATATGGATAGGGTATGGATATATATTTTACCTATAGATAATGCCCATGTCTTACACGTCAGGTCATGGTCATAAATATAGTTATGTGCCCACGGGTACACCCGCCACACCCCGGGAAACTAGGGCCATGGCTTGGGTGCGGCGATGAAATCTTTTGACAACTGTAGCACTGCTTGACATTGTTGGACAATGTTGCGCTGTTTGGCATGTCTGCCTCAGATCGAATCCTGGATCTACCTCAATACCAAAACCCTATCCATTTAAACCTGACATGTGCACTCTTGAGTTCCCGATCCACCGACCCTCCCCATCATGTTGTCGCTGAAAATCATGGAGTTGGTGACAACGCCACTGACCTCCATCTTACCCCTCCTAGATCCACTCATTTTTCTGCTTCTCAGCCCCGACTGATCAACGGAAGCAGGAGCAATATAGGCAGGCATCGAGCCCATAGAGAGTAGAACACGATTGTGATATGACGTCGCAGGACATGTTGTGAAGTATTATGTATTGTTGACCTACCAATGGGTACCTAGTGGGTAAGGGTACCCACCATGACGGTAAAGTTTTATACCCATGGATAAAGGTATGTGTAGATTTTTGTATCCAGGAGCTATAGGGTTCTGGTTGTGATATTTCTCTATCCTACCTATTGACATTTTTTATCGGCGAGAGGACGGATGTGACGGTGAAGCCTGTTCCATGGAGTGAAGATGGATGCGTAATGACCCCCCCAAGTGGACTTCTCCCTGCCGGTCGCCACGACATGCGAGTCGAGGAGGCGGAAGCGAGGTTAGAAACGGTGAGGGTGACAGGGACATTGTCGGAGACCATCTTGGGTGCGGCAGCGAAGGCAGAGAGCGAGTGCAGGGCGGTGAGGTGGAGGCAAAACTGAACACACTTGAGAGGGAAAAGATGTTTGTTCTTGTGAAAGTATCTCCTGGCGAGGAACTACGTTTGCTTGGGTCACTTGAACCAATATTGGAGAAGTTTCAAAAACTACATTGGCCCATTTCATATTCAAATGGTTATAATGTAAGATTTCTTGAATAGTTTCATTAACCAGTTTGTTAACCCTACAGATCAAAACCTCCATTTGCAATCAAGTCATTAATTCATAATTTTGTTGTTCATCCAGGCTTTTGTGGGCCTGATACTGGAATGTATGGAACTGAAACAAACACTGTCAGTTAGGTGGGTTCACATTGAAATTTTTGCGACAATTAACTATGTTGCATACTTATGTTGTAGAAATGTTTTTTGCAGTGAGTATGAAGACTGGCTATTTCAGGAGAGTCAAAACGAGCAAAGGTTTGCTGAAAGTGAGAAGAAAAAACAACTTTCATAGTTATTTTGCTAGCTTACTTAAATTTTCTGACTCCAACTATTTTTATTATCTAGTCATATCGTATCTTCGACTCCGGACGGCAATTGAGATATGCGCTGAGGTTAAAAAGTTTGGTCCGTACATACCTGAGCTTTCTGATGCAGAAGGGGTGAGTGTTTACATTTTGTGTGATCTAAAATGTAGTAATAAGTTAACTATTTGTCTTGTTGTGTACTGGTTATGCTTTTTTGGGTGATGCAAGTGCAACTGTATCGTAGGAGCAGTCTGTACATAATGATACTTATACCAGAATGGGAATTTGTTTGTACAGTAGAAAATTGATCTGAAGTGTTCACTATTTCTCCTTTTGAATTGCAGTGGTGCCGACGGAGAGTCATCCCAATGCGCGCAGAGGTAGAGCACGTCCATCTGACCGCGCTCACCGACGTACGTGCTGCATGTGCCCCTCCGAATTGTCAACGTTGACATTTCAGATACTGTGGAGCCAAACATTCACATCATCACCCTTAGTTCCTTGTGTGACGCTGCTTTATAGGCCAGGGCACTACGATATCCTCTACAAGTAGTAGCATCTGAAGACTTGATTGAGTCATAGATTTCCAAGGCTGATCCAAGTCACGGTATCCCTTATACATGTAAATTCCTCTGGTTGTGTACAGACACATGTCACACTATTTCTGTGCTTTCTGCACCCGTATAGAAAATCTTGAGCTTTCTTATATGGTATGCCTCTGTAATTTATGTGTGGCGAAATCTTGAGAAAATGCGGAGAGCTGGCAACGATTCTACATGTTTAGATAACAGTTACGTTTCATTCCGTTTGAGCAAGAGGCGAGGTAAAGGGCGAAAATGTATTTTCCTCAAGATTAATACCATACCAGTTATAAATCACCTTACAAGTTACAGAATCAGTAGGTGTATTACTCTCCCACAAGTAAACATGGAGATGCCAAGACAATTTCATCATGAAGACGAGCGGAATTCGTGCTATAGGCCATTATTCAGCTACTGCACTTAACTGAAACTAACTGAAATACAGTCTAACAAATTCAGACCATTGTCGACAACAGGATGACTCAAATACCACCCGGTGCTATTCTTACAAGTTACATAAGCAGACCGTGCTGGATCAAAGCCCGCACGGTGAAGGATGGCCTCTCAGAGCGTGGCTGCGGGATTGTGGCCCTGACTTGGGGGACGCATCCTTAGCGGAATTCTTCACGCTCTGGAGCGTCCTGGCCAGGGTGCAACTTTTCCTGGGCGTAGAGGACGTACTTACTTGGAGGTGGACGAAATACGGGGTCTACTCGGCTAAATCAACATACGACACCTTCTTGGCAGGGACGACGAGGGCCCCTGGCTCAGAACAGATTTGGAGATCTCGGGCCCCCTACAGCTATAAGTTCTTTGCTTGCTTGGCCTAAAAAAACCGGTGTTGGACGGGGACCGTCTGCAACGCCGAGATCTCCGTCGACCCGCAGCATGTCCCTTGTGCGACCAACATCAATAGTCCATTCATCACTTGCTGCTGGGTTGCGTGGCGGCGAGGGAGGTCTGGGCGTGGACGCTGCATCGTTGGGCCAAACCCTTGTTGATGCCAACTCCAGATACAGACTGCTGCAGTGGTAGACTTCGCTGATGGCTCCACATGAGACCCGACGCGACCTCTGGACGGCCATTATTCTGGTCTTCTGGTGCATCTGGCGGCACCGGAATGACGTGGTCTTTAACGCCACCCCCTTCCGTAGAGGCCATAAAGTGTAGGATCAAAGCGGATTACAAGCAGTGGCGCTTAGCTAAGCGGACTACGAGCAGTAGTCGCTTAGTCTTACTGGGAGGAGCTGTGAGGAGCTGTCAGTTATCACCTCAGTTGACAGCGTCGCTTGCCGTTGATTCGGCGATGTATCTGCCGATTGGCACTTCTGCTATATGATTGATATGTTAAGGTGTATTAGTGTTGGTCTAGCCCGTCCGTATTATTCTAGATTAATCTTTTTATACCTTAAGTCAGATGTATTATATAATATATTGTGGCCTTCGATACAAGTTGCTTATTTCTAACATGGTATCAGAACCTTAGCTTTTTTCCGGACGCCGCAACTCGTCCTCAATAGATTTGTCCGTCTCCCGATCTATTCCGTGCGTCATGGCTATGCTGCTTCTCCTGGTTGGGTCCTCGCGATTGCTCCTTCCTTGGCTGCTGCAGATATCACGTGGCCGTCCTCGAGATCGTGGCGGCGCCACGCTCCTGCTGCTATTTTGGGCCACGCTTGGCTGCCTTTGGTCTGCACGTGCACTACTTGTGCTGCTGTATCCCTGGCGTTGTTCTTTTGGCAGTTTGGTTGCGTCAGTTTTCCTTCACGTGGAGTCTATGTTGGATGCCAGCTGCTGCGTTTCTTGTTGATTCCGATCCGTTCGGTTCTAGTTATTCTGATCCGTTTAGTTTTTTTTCTTAAAGTGTCATGTCATTTATCCGGCACGTCTTTCTTCACTCTTCGGTGATTTTCGAAGGTTTTCGTTTCGACCGTGTTACACACGTGCGTCTGTCCTTGGGCTTAGTGCTCTGATTTTCGCTGCGTCCACCAAATCCGTTGTTCTTTTATGTTTCTTTTGTCATACGAGTCCACCATACCTTCATCGCCAGCCTGCTTTCCAGTCCTCCTGTGGCCTCCCTTTGCATTGCTGGTTGATCTGCACTCTTTATCTTATCGTCGAGCTTCTTTGTCGCTGGTTTCTTGGGCTATGATCTGGTGCAGCATGCTTGCTTCTCTTGATGTGCCATCTTTTGACAATCCATCTTCTCTTGATGCGGTGTGTGTCTTTCTCTGATATGCCATCGCATTGTCTTTGATCTGCGCATATTCTTTTGCCTGGTGAGCTTATATGATGTTGGCTTCTTGTGCTATGATCTTTTGTGACATGTTGTTCTTCTGACCACCTCCTGGTTTATGTCGATCTCTTCTTCGAACGACTGTGGCTTGACTCTACAGGTTTTGAAGACTCTTCATGCTGATGACACTTTGAAGATGCGGATTGTGGATTATCTTTTTTTTTGTAGTTTTCACTTCTTCAAATGCAATGCTATTGCATACGCTTTGTATTTGAGGAGGATGTTAAGGTGTATTAGTATTGGTCTAGGAGGCAGTATTTGTCTACTTGTACCTCAAGTCAGATGTAGTATATATTGTGGCCTTTGGCCTTCAGATAGTACAAGTTGCTTATTCCTAACATGATACACCTGGAACTTTCAGGGTGTATTCTATATTTTTTTTCCCAAAAGTGATCATGGAGATAAATTTCATCAAACCAGTACTAGCGTCTACAGTACTACCAGAAACAACTGTCGTCCCACGTTGTGCTCTGCTTCGTCTTGAGCCTCTTGACATACTCGGCCATGAAAAACCTGATGAGCTCATCGTGCCCAACACACCAGCCGGACAGCTCCTTGACGCCGCGCTCCGCCACGGCGAAGGCTTCCACGTGCCGGGACAGAGCGGCCAGGGCCCTGATGTAGAGCAGGTACGCGAACGGGTCCATGGGGAAGGCCTTGAGGCTCCCCTCGGCGACGGCGCGCACGCGATCCACCCTGCCGTTGCCGACTTCGAACTCCAGGTACAGGTCCCAGCCCAGCTTGCCGAAGCCGCCGCCGCCCCGCGGGAGCCGACGCACCCACCGCTCGAGCACCCGTCGCTCCCCGTCGACGTCGCCGGCTATGCGCTCCGCCGAGGACCAGCTGCAGTACACGGAATGCTCTATGGCCGGGTCGGGGAGCGCGGCCAGTGTTCGTTCGTAGACACCGCGGGCGGCCTCGATGCCGCCGCCGCCTTCCCCCAGCTCGAAACTCACGAAGCGGGCCCACAGCTTCACGTTCCCAGGGTCGGCGGCCGTGGCGGACTCGAATCCTGCTCGCTTGGCGGCTGCCTCCTCTGCGGTCATTGTGACCGATTGCTCTGCCATCGCATCGCCGTATCTTGGCTTGTCGAGCTCTGAGTTGCGCGATGCGTACGGCGTACGCCCTCGCGTCTCGTGGTCGTGGGTATTTATTGATGGATTTGGTAGGCGGGTGCGGGTGCGGGTGCGGGTGCGGGTGCGTGTCGTCCAATTCCAAACCAGATCGGATTCAGATCAACAGCATGTCTCGGAAAGATTCCGTCCAGGAATAATCACGCCAAAAGGTTGAACTGCACTATGCTGATCCTTATGACAAACTTGATTAACAGATGGTAGAATTGATTAGACAAACTAGTGGGGAACTAGAACTAGTTTATCATTATCAACAGTGATGTAAGCAGAGTCAGTATGTACACACACAAATCTTACGGCAATGCTGTATAAAGTTTATTTTGCTAAATTACCGCGGCCTTTTGATGTTGATCAGTCAAAGATCCATTTGATACAGTTAAACTGCATACTTATTACTGCGGTACTATGTAAAATTTCAACCTAGTGGAAAATAGAGTGGTTTGTACACAGGCCCATCTACGTGGAGTGGACTTGGCATAAACTACAGCTTGGGTATGGGTTCCATGGTGCGCGCCCGGCGCCTCGACACGAAGCACCACACCACCAGGGAGACGATGGCAGCTGCAGCCACCACGGACCCGAGCACCGCGATCAGTATCACCCACCATGACGTCCCCTTCTTCTTGTTCTTGCCGTCGAAGCTGTCCACCGTCAGGTCCCAGTCACGGACGCCGTCGAAGATATCGCGGACCGTGCCGGCGAAGAGACCGACGAGGGCGGTCTGGGTGGTGCCCTGGCCGGCGAAGAAACCGATAGGGGAGGTTTGCGGGGTGCCTTGGCCGGCAAGAGAGAGTGGCGTGTCGAGCAGGGCCTTGGCCGGCCTCGGCTCCCCGCCGGCGGCACCGACGTACACGTGCAGGAGGTGCGCGACGGCGTCGTACTCGATCCACACGGCGGCCTCCGCGGTGCCGTTGGGCGTGACGGTGACGTTGAGGCCGACGTCCGGGGACTCTGGCGCGTACGACTTCACGGTGCCGACCTCGACCGCGGCGAGGCCGTCCGCCGTGGCGTTGGGCACGGCGCCCGTGTTCGAGCCGTTGGCGCCGCGGAGACCCGCCGGGTTGTTGAAGGTCGGGAACTTGTCGAGGAGGATGACGAACGAGACGGGTGTGGCGGAACTCTCCACCGTGAAGCTCGTGTTGAAGGACGCCTCGCGTGCAGGCACCCCGCCGTCGTCGCCGGCGCGCCAGAGATCCACCTGCCCGGGGAGCAGAAGAAAGCCCTCGGACGCGTTGACCTCCGGGAAGGGCCGCTCGGGCTGGAAGAGGAGCGATGCACCCTGGACAACGGTCTTGTTGGTGGCGACCCAGAGAACGTCGGTCGTGTTGGCGTTGAAGACGGGGAAGCTGTAGGAATCGACGTCCGCCTTGGCCGGCGCCGCCATGATGGCCGCTGCGCAGAGCAGCACTAGGGCTATAGCTGTTAGCTGAGGGGAGCGCGCCATCTTGCAGCCTATGTTGGTACGCACACGTCTGTTGCTTCTGAATGAGGACCCCTTTGCGATTGGGTATTGGTGTAGAAACACGTAGATTTTCTAGTCTAAGCCAACGCTGACAAAGTCAATAAAGGACAAAATGTGGTGTTGCTGGTCAAACAAGGAGAAGAAAGGTCAAAGGTTTAATGCCGGGCCAAAGCTAGACAAGAACTGTCGTCTGACTTTCCAGCTGAAGATGTACACATGCGTCAAGCTTTCGTCAATCTCAGTTGTCAGAATACCTGATAGTATTACGAGGTTGAAGACTCGACACGTATGTTGGATGCGACGTGAAAATCCCAACAACGTATGCTTCCTGCTTGCGTTGTACCTGGTCGCTGCAGGAGTTTGCACCGCGTGGGCTGGTTCGTATACGGAACGTCTCTGCTGCTCTAGCTTCTCGAATCTCGTGTTAGAAATAATAGGCTAAATAAATAAGTCTATACAGATTTCAGATTTTTCCTAAATCTCAAAGCCCATATGTGTGGAAGCTCATGTGTGATTTGGCCCAATTTGATGGCAGCTCACATATGAGTGGAGTGAGAGTTAAAGTTTCCCACATGGAAAGTTGGAGGAGAGTTACACCACCTTATAAGGTGGAGTGGTTCACCACTTAGTAAAGTGAGTGAGAAGAGGAGAACTAACGCGCGCTCCTCCTCTGACGACGCCGCTCGTACGCCCGCTCGTCTCGACACGACGCGCGCGCGCCACGGGAATTTCGTCGAGCCGACTTTATTTTTGCTGCTTGGAAAACTTGTGCGGTTTTGACAGACGTGTCAACAGTTCGCCTATTCGGGTCGCTCCCGGATCGTGGGCTATCTATAACCGACCCGAACATGCGCAACGTGGGCTTGGTCCACGACGTGCCCTATGCGGGACTCCCGAGCCGCTCTATAAACTCCAGTGCGGCTTCCACCACGTACACACAGAAAACCAATCTAGGGTTTGCCAACCTCTCTGCTTGCGTTGTCACCGTAGTCTACTCCATCCCGCTTGCCGGCGTGCACCGGCGGACGGGAGAGCAGGTCTCCGGAACCACTCGCCTTTGCGATCCTGTACGGGAGAGAGCGAATAAGGTTTTTGGGAAGCGCCCTGCACGACTGCTCAAGTTCTGCATCACGGCTCGTCTTCCTTCCAAGTCGGGCGGTGTTACCTATCGTCGTCTTCGCCGCCATCTGCTTCGACCAATCTTCTCTATAGGCCACACATCGCAATCGAATCGAGACGCGGCGATGCTCATTGTCTGGTTATTAATCATGTTCTACAAGTACATGTTTAGCTGCTACCTACTTCCGTTCATCTTGTTGTTTAGTACATCTAGTATGTTCGAGTTACATGTGCGAGTAGCTGGTATTGTCATGTTTAATATTCTGGAATTAATCACGGAATTATGTCTAATTATCCAACATCTCGATCCATCATGTTGTAACATGCAATGGATTCTTAGAGCTAAGCCTAGTCAGCAGCCTATAGGAGGTGTCATGTCATTTAAAAGCCTAGGTGGAAGAGAGAGAAAAGAGGAGAGAGAGGAAAGCGGGTGTTTCACGTATAGCCGGCTCCAGCACAGAGACTGAGAGAAAAAGTCTTTGCATGCAGCCTAAGTCCAATAGCATGTGTGTTTTAAAGAAATAAATCGTAATTAAAGTTGACTAATAGCCAACATAATAGCTAGTCTATTGTATGGATAAGCTTTTATGTTAGCTATAGATGACGTGGCATAGGTATACAGCCGACAACGGGCTGTATTATTAACCTTGCTCTTATACGGAACGTCTCTGCTGCTCTAGCTTCTGGAATTTCTGCTGCTCTAGCTTCACGCATGCCGTGGTTGACTGAAGATCTGCAAACCTATGGGGACCGGGTTGAGAGCCTCAGGCGTACCTGAATAAACTACTTTGTGACGTACCTGAGCCTTAGATACAGTGCGCTGTTCTTTTCTTCACGAGAAAAGCAGAACTCTGCCAAAATTATATAAATATATTCTTAGATACTAGTACAGTGTATGCTACAATTTGGGAATCTCTAAAGCTCGCATTCGTATTGGTGACATGCATAAAAATAACAAAACATCTTCCGATATGACTTAGAAGGATATTGCGTCACCTCCTCTAGGCGACGGGAGGGGCGAACCCCGGACCTCCCCGCCATCGCCACCCCCAGCCCCCTCCTCTCTCTCCTCGCCGCTCCCCGATGTCACCGCCGGACATGGCCGCGCGGCGCTAGTGAAAGGGGCGGCGGGGAGCTCGTGCTCTCGGGCTATTGTGTGTCGGTTTGGAGGAAGCCGGCCATGCAGGGCCTCCCGGCGTCGTCGGCGGGTATGGTTCTCTCCTTCGGGCTGGCGCCGCTGGTCGGGGGCGGCCGCCCCGGCGCGTGCGGTGCGGTCCGCAGCCATCGATCGTGTTCGGGGCGCAGGGGAGCTACCTCGGGTTTGGCCGGCTGGGACTGGAGCCCCGTCGTGGTCGCTGGGAGGTGGGAGGGCGCCTGGGTGGCGTCCCCTCCGCTGGAGTGGGGTGGGTGGTCGCATGGGTGGCGCCCCACCGCCGGGAGGCAGAGATCTGATGGCGGCGGCCAGATATGGATCTGGGCCTGCGGTCCTAGATCTAGGTCTAGCAGGCCCGGGTTGGTGGTCGGATCTGGGCTCGTGGGCCTAGGTCTAAGCCAGGTTGGGCCCGGTCGCCGTACCTGTCTCCCCACCTTGCTCTCGACGCTCCGTTTTCAGGTTGGTTGCTGTTGTGCGTCAACTGCCGGGTGTCGTTCTTGCCGGTTCCGGGTGGGGTTCCCGGGGCCGGCGCAGGCTTGCCAGGGTAGGCAGCGTGTTCTCCCTCCGACCCTCGGGTGGGTCGATGGTGCGGTTGGGAGTTCGGCCGGTTCCGCTCTGCGTCCTCGTGTCGATGTCCGGATTGTGGTTCGGTTGGATCTCTGCGAAACTTGCACTTGGCCTAGGCCAAGATCGGTGACGGCGTCACCTCGAGGTGTCGCTCCCTTGTTGAAGGCGTCCCGACGCTGATCCCCCGGGCTAGCTTGATGGATTCCGTCCCTCCGCCCCAAGGTTGTTCCCTAGGTGGTCTCTCTGGCAGTGTCCTATGGACACCCTGTGTCCTCTCGCTGGTGTCTCAGTCCTCGCATAACGTTGGCTTGGCTACATTTACACGGTATGGCTGCGGTAGCTGATGTCCTCTCTAGCTCCTTGGGGGGCTCTGCTAGATGGGTGTATGGTCGTAGCTATTTCCGGTGGGCTTTTCCCAATGCCAGGGGAAGATGGTATATTGGAGTCTGGTCCTAGCCCGAGCTTCGGGGGTGGTGGCTCCGGGTCTAGGTGAAAGCTTTGCAGGGCCTCGGTCCCTGCCGACAATGATGTCGTGTTCTTGCGTCATTCACCTTCTTGGAGGCGTCGCCACAAGACCCCCCCTCCTTTGGCTGCTCAAGTTCTGCTAGGTTGCTTCCCCGTCGTTGAGTCCCCCATGGGCTGTTGTCTTGGTGCGGTGGAGGTTTGTTGGTGTGGAGCTGGTCGTGATCACTCTGGTGCAACAGAAGACAAAGCTCCCTCATCTTGGATCTAGCTGGCGCTCCGACGTGACATTTCCTGTGTTGTCTTTTGTTGTGTGTTGTGCTGGGCGCCTTGGGCGCGTTGGTGTAACTCCTAGCCGGTTGTTGGCTTCGTTAATTCAAAGCCGGGCTCACTTCGAGCCTTCCATCTAAAAAAAATAAGGATGTTGCACACTAAGCTGCATTCCATCTAAACAAGTCATGGATATTTTCAGAATTTTCTTGAGAACTCCGAGGTGACTCGGAACAAGATAAGGACATCCATATACCCTGAGCAAAGTCATTCCATAAGGCTGGTTCCATTGCTATGTATCTTAGTGGGATCCCACGAGATGGTATATTTATAGAGATAACAAATCAATGTATTCTTTTCTATTTACTAAATGTATTGTTTTCTATTTACTCAACGAGCTATATAGATTTTCATTAGAGAAATGACTGCTTGTTTACAAAGCAGACATAAAGGTGAAACGAGACTTAAAATACGAAAAACAAACAAGCAATACTTAGTGACTTGTGAGGTTTACTTCGAATGGGGAATACACGATGGCCTCAGCATACAAGGCGCAATTCCTTGGGGCCACATCCACAAACATGAATAGAATGGTAAAAGTGCATGTGTTTCCTATGTGTGGTTTTATTAATTAATGACAATCTCTAATATTTGCATTGAGTTATACTTGTAGTAATTGTCCATTGGCATCGCTTGAATCATTTGTTAGCTTTAAGATTGAAGGATGAAGAAAGGAAAGAAGAATAAGCAATGACCAAGGAGATATCCAAGGTGTGATCTGAAGAATTTGGTCATGTGAGAGTTCGTGGCGGACCTAGAAACTTTCGAAAGCCTGGACGAATGAGCTTAATATGTAATTTTTCTAGATAAAATCGATATAAAAATCTATATAACTGCAATAAAAATCTATAAAACCGCAAGCTTTGCGTCGTCGGCAAGACCTCGTGGCTGCCCGGGCTAGAGGGGCGATGAGTCCACCCATGGTGAGAGTTGAGCCTATTGAAAGAATGTCTTAAAAAAGACAGCCATTCCTTCTCTTCTTCAAGACATCATGTTGAAGAAAAAAACAAGGTACAAAGTTGATCAAGACAAAGTGTAAATAATAAATTCAAGTGAATCAACACTTAAAGAAGAAATGAAGTGCAAGTTCAAGATGATCCACCACGAGAATATCATATGCGTGAATTTTGTCCGCCTTGTTGATCATGGATATGTGAAGACTTGCCAAATGAAGGGGCTCTCCCATAGTGGAAAATAGGGGAGTGATACGTTCAAAACGTATCTACTTTTCCAAACACTTTTGCTATTTTTTCTTCTCTAATTTGTGATTTGGATATAACTAATGTGGACTAACCCTGTTTTTAGCAAAATTTCTTTGGTGTCTCGTTTTTGTGCAGGAATTCAACTTTTAGGAAAAATCCCGGAAGATATCGCAAAATACCTATTTTACGAGAAGACTCACGAAGCTAGAAGACGAGACGGAGTGGGGCCATGAGCGGCCCACACCCTGGCCGCGCGGGCCAGGCCAGGCCACGCCAAGGGGTGGTGTGGCTGCCTCGGACTCCGCCTCGATCTCTCCTTTCGTCTACATAAGCCCTCTGACCTAAAACAGACGGGGGGTTCAACGTTTTTCTAGATAGAGTTCTGTTGCGCCGCAACCACCAGATACCGCAATTCAGAACCAAAAACTCCGTTCTGACACCCTGTCGGGACGAGGAATTGGAGGAGATCATCACCATCTTCATCACCGTTGCTTCTCCATCAACCATCCATGATTCCCCCATCCATGAGTGAGTAATCCCCCACTATAGGCTACGGTGACCTAGCATACCACTTCATGATGTAGTACACTATAGTCATTGACATAACACCAATGAAACACCGTTCACCAGTATTACATACCTCGGAGTGGTACAACAGAAACATAGCAGGTCTAAGACATGACTATAGATTACAACTCGACTCTTTACAAAAGATCCAGAGACCACTCTAGGTTAAAGAGGAGGAAAATAACTTCTTATAAAGAAGAACCAGAAATAACAACTTCGAACTATCTAGCTAAAAGGACTAATATCTAAACCATAAGGCTTGCAATTGCTACTAATGCAATGCTCTACAGAAGTAGGTTTTATGGCTAGAGTATCTACTCTTATCCAAACAGAGACTTCGTCTTCACTTTGGTTGATGAATATATTGACTTCATTGACTTTATCGAAGATCTTGAGCTATCGTTGATGGTTTCTTGAGCATAATTGATGTTGACGCCGTCTTCAACGGCTTAGAACCTATCAAGGGTTAAGAAGGTACGGTTGAGTACGAGCGTACTCAACAAGTTCACTAAAAAGGAGTGTATGATGCACTATCTCTACAGCCACAGACCATAGGTCGTAGGCAATGCAGGTTTTCATAAACATTTTTTAAAGGTTGCTTTTATTCTAAAAACTATGTCTGACAACCTTCACAGGTTAACCAGAACCTTCATGGGGTTCCTTTCCTGCCGTGTTCGTAGCTCCTTCCCGGAACAGGGAGTAACATGTCACAATTCTTACACTCTGCAGAGGTGCATCACTTTTCCCACAAGAGACCTTAGGCCTTGTTGCACAGCCAAGAGTATGTCCCCGTTCAAACTTCCATGGTTTGAGGCCCAACTTAAGATCCAAGCCAGTACTGCCCTCTCTGCGACCTCGTATGAGACACGATCCCCCGAGACAACTACCACGGTTACTCTTTGGGTAGCCTCTCGAAGACTCCGTACGCAGCTCTGTCTGGCGGTCACCATCAACTATGGTGAACTCAGACCTAGTCAGAGATGCACAGATAATCTAGACACCTAGATCGAGGGGAACTAAGGGGTCCCACCCATGTGCTGGATTCTCTGGAACTCCACGAGAAATCCACAGCCTCATGATAAGGTCATCCATCCATACGAAAGGGAGAAGATACAGCTGACTTTCCCGTCCCATTCCAAGTCTTATGGTTGACCCATAATATACGACGCTAGAATCACTAGCGACATTGGTTGTTAAGTCCTAGATATTATGTTCCTTTACCACTAGAACTGTATCAGTAGATTATTACCATCTAGTAAATAATCCATAATCATATTATTATGAAAATAGTATTTTTTTGACCTTTTTGAAATGCAGGTGATGACGATATTTGAGTTACAAGCATTTGATAGAAAATAATCAAAGGACATGAGCAAGTTGTGAACTTGCCTTTTGTGCTTGCAAGATTATGCACTCACGATCTTCAAGACAATAGAAGATCCAAATTCAGTAAATAGTATCATTGGTCCGATAAGGACTAATGTTTAAAGAAGCAAGATGCAACGATGCATAAGTAATGTAATGCAATTTGAGAAATGTGAATTCCCGGAATAGTTGTATCTAATCTAGGGTTTGGAAACTGGAATGAGTTCTTTAGAATGTGTTGCACTTTTATAACAAATTCGCACTTGTGCGCTTATTAAGGCTTGCGAGAGTGTGTGTGAAACAATAAGTTAATACAACAAGTAGTATGCAATACTAAAGCACTCAAATGGGTTATGGTATCTAAAAATATTGCTTAAACAAGATTATGAATCAATTAGACCTTTCAAAGAAGCGTTTAAGGATTACTTTTAATGTTTCTTAAAAGAATAACTTTTGAGAAAAATATTACTTTATAAAGTAAAAAGTATTTAAACTTAAGGTTAACACTTTAAGGTTTCTTATTAGCTAAGATTATTTAAAGAGGAAAGCATTACTACATTGAGCAATCATATTATTAGTGGATGCATTTACCTTTCAATCTTATAAACTAATGGTTATACTTGATAAGTAAATAATAGGTATTACTTCACTTACTTTGGAATTTGGTTTAAACCTTTAAGTGGTTTTCTCAAACTGGTGAAGGAATTAGTAATTAAAAGTTTGGTTATGTTACAAGTGCATAGGATTCTTGTGATAAACAATATACTATTTTAGTTGATTTTATAATTGGTAAAAATCTTTTAGGAAAGCTAAAATACCTTTAATTTGAGATGATAGTTTTAGTATATATATTTTTAAATGGTTTGACCTCTTTTATCATTACTTAAACATTAATTGACTTTCTATTACATTTTTGGACTTTAAACAAATAATACTAAAGGTAATAGTAAATTTTTATGTATTTTTAAGGAATTAAAATAAAAGAAAAGGGTTTAAATAAGATTTATTAGACTTTTACCTTTTATTTTACTTCAAAAGTATGAGTTGATATTTTTAGTGTGTAGAGTTCATTTTTGTGATCATTTTGGTATATAATAAGTATTTCTGTGAATTTTAAATAATAAGATATGATTTTTATAAGTTTATTCACTTTATAAATACTAAACAAATAATAAATATTAGTTAAGGGATACAAAAAATAATTGAAACTAGTTTGTAAATATATATTTTGTTTTTATAAGAATTTTAGTATATTATTTATATTTTTCTCATTTACCAATATTAAAATATTAATTTTCAAAGTATTATTACTTAGAAAATCTTTATTAAATAATTATTATTTAAATAGTTAACACGATAATATTTGATAATAAGTTTATAATATAGATTTTATTTTTCTAAGCATTTTGATATATTATAAACATTTTTCTGGATTATAAAACAAAAGTTATTTAATTTATAAGATTTAATCAGTTTCCTAAATTCCTAAAATATATTTATAATCGAATTATAATGTTTATTCATTTTCTAATTGGAACTTTAATAGAAGAATACTTTTTATACAACACCTAAACCTACCCAGGGTCACAGACATGTGGGCCTGTGGCCACGTCATCTACCATGCGAGGCAAACACTTTTTATACCCAACTTAATCTACCCCAGAGCCACTGACTAGTGGGCCATTCGCCACGTCGGTGTCTACTTCAGATAAAAGGGATTTTATTATTTATTGAAATCATTTCTACAAAAGAATAAATGAAAACTATATATGACATCACCCTGGCGTCAGGGTGACGTCAGCAATGGAGATCCCCTCCCAATCGACGATGGACTCGTCGATCTACAACGCGCACGGGTGTGGGCTTAAGCTAGTTGGAAAGGGGACATCGCGGCGAACTAGTTAGTAGCGGCGCCGCCCGAGAACGGTCACCGGGACAGTGGTCACCGACGACGGACAACGGCGGTGGTGTCGAGCATACGGTGGGACGACGATTCACAGCGAGAGAGAAGGCTTGAATAGGTCCGTGAGGACCAGTAGCTCACCCTGAGGCTGTTGTGGTGGAAGAGGATGAGGATGGTTCCCCGATATGTGCTAATGGCCATGAACTCCGGCGAGCACCGACGAAAGGAATTGATGAAATTCCCCTTCCACCGAGCTCCCCTTGTTACTGTGTTCCACCTAGAGGATCTTCAGATCAGGGCGCTTCTTCGGGACTACTCCACGGTCTTTGGGACGACCTATACCGACGACGGTGATTAGCTCCGGCCAGCTAGGGTTTCGGCCGAGTGGGGAATGGAGACAGAGAGAGATGGAGAGCGAGCGAGAGTGGATGAGGATGAGCACGGAGAGGCGTCGGCGTGTCCTTATCCGTGTAGATAGCGGCGACGCGCATCACAGCGCACTGCTGACGATGGCGAACAACATCAAACTACGGCGGGTTGCTCCAGCGAGCACTCTGTGTGCGTGAGGATGACGATGACGTCAACTTTGTAGAAAACCCCCTGGCAATTCTTTGTCTCAACCCGCGGTCCTCCTCGGGTCCCACGTGACAGTGAGAGAGATGGAGATGACCTGGGTTGGTGCTGGGCTGATGTTGGGCCATGGATGAGTAAGCGAATTGTGCTGTCTGCTGCTTGCGAGCATTGGTTAAGCGAGAAATTCCTATGGGCCGTGGGCCGAAGTGGTTGGTTGCCTTTTCCTTTTTCTTTAATCTTTTCTATTTTCTATTTTCTGTTTTATTTTATAAATTCCTTTCAAATTGGAATCTGTTCAAGGATTTAAATATCGAGAAATTTGGTAAGTTAGAAACATTATTGTATAAAGGAATTATAACTCTTTCCTCTGTATTTGTTATTGTGTATAAAGATATTCCTAACTATATGAAGGATTCTTTTATTTAATAAAGTAAATATAATTTAGGATTTTAGGGTTTGTTTCTTATAATAAGATTTCACAAAAGTTTAACATGTGTAGAAACTTTGTAAGTCATGAATATTATTGTTTGTAGAATTTATAATCATCTTCTCTTAAATTCTTATTGGGCAACAAAATATATTTGTTGTATAAAAAATCCTTTCCATTTAAGAAATATTAATAATGATTAGGGTTTTAGGGATTTTCTTCCTATAAGAAGATCTTATAGAAATTATTCTAGTTTCACTTGATAATCTGAATGGTACTAGTTTGAGATGTGTATTCATATATTTAGAATCTTTTTCCTACTTATCTTCATTAAGAATTTATCAAAATACATTATCAAGGGATTTATCTTTGTGGTTTATAATGGGATTCTATAAGTTTCATGGTTCCATTTGATTTTAGGGTCTTGAATATTACCGTAGACATGGGTCTTGTCATGGCTAGATATATTCTTGGTTAAGGCTTTTAAATAATCTCTACCTTAATACCTCACCAAGGTTATCTTTAGATAAGAAATTCCTTCACTAAAAATACTCCATATATCTTTCTTATCTTATTCACAAAGATCACATATTATTGAATAAGACAAGCATCTGACTCCACCATATCCATCATCATATGATGACATGGTCATGCTACTTCAACATTACTCCATTCTTACTCCTAGTATATAACTTCTCTTAATAAACTACCATTTATACACCTATCAATGTAGCTACTGCTAACTCCATCTATTAACTTCCTTAACCTTCATCTTGCAACTACTTCCAAGGTTTGCAAGACTATAATCCTTACTATACATACAAAGGATATCAATCCTTTGAAATAGGTATAGTACTACTCCCATAATACCAGTTGTCCTTGTATTAACTTGGTTAATCTACTACACTTCCAACTACTCCATATGTTCATGTTATATACTTCATCATACTCTAGCTTAACTTCTAATGATCAAGCTAGATGATTCAGCTTACTAGGACTTGCCTATCTTGGTATATTCATAACTCTTCTTCAACACATAATCATCTATTCTCAAGTGACATGAGAATAATGACCACCATCCTTTGATCATACAAAGCTTAGGCTTCTAATTGTTTGAGCAAGATCTATACTCAACTAAGTAGTAAACTTGTATTAGTCACTCTATAGACTTATCTTGTTAAGAAAGCTTACTCTAAGTCTATATCCACTTGTCCTAACAAGATTGTTGCTTCCTTATAGCTCCATTATCACTAGTTACTTCCTTCAGATTAACTTACTTAATATATTTGGAAGGTCAACACAATAAGTCAAAGGCTATGAGTCAATAAGTTCTAGATCAAGAATTGATCACTCAATAGTGATGATCAATTGACACTAGGACTTGGTCAAATAGGAATGTCGCCTCTTAATATCACATTAAGAGTATATGATGGATGGTCTTGACTTCCTTTCTACTCTATTTGTAATAAGAGTAAATGTTTAAGAACTACCATGATACCCATGGTAGGAACAACTATGGCAAACAAGTGTTTCAAGTTTTTTAGTCATGAGTTTCTTTTACTTAAGTTATAAGCTTAACTTGGTAAACAAAGTTTATAGTAGGTAATATCTTAATATCATCTTTAGAATATTAAGTATTCATCCTTGAGTTGTGGTATGGAATACCATGTAATGATCTCTAGAGGATCTAGTACTCCTTATTAAGTAGTGTGTTGTGACTTAGTTTTATTACATTTGATCTACCGTTAGATCAAATTATATTACCCAAAATAAGGTTTTAGCAAAGGTTATATGCAAACTTATCGCAGTCAACTTGATGATCTACTTCAGTTCCACCAAGTTAAGAGAAGCTGCAATCACTTTGGCAAATTTTATTTAAAAGCGCGAAAATTATTCGGATTTTCTATGCATGAATGCAATGCACACACCTGTGTTTAGCTTATTTCTAAGCTCTAATGCTGGGATGTTACATAGGCTATGGGGATGGTAGGGATTGGATGAGATCATTCATGTAATGCATCAGATTGTTAGGGCATGGTGCCTAGTATCTATTGTTAGTGCTTTTTGACATTTTTGCAACTTGTTATGCTTAATGCTTGTAACTAGGGCCCGAGTGCCATGATTTCAGATCTGAACATGTTATTGATTCATAAGGATATTATTGTTTATGATCTTACCTGCAAGTTGTATACACATATTATTGTCCGGAACCAAAGGCCCCGAAGTGACAAGAATCAGGATAACCGGAAGGGATGGCTATGATATGAGGATCACGTGTGTTCATGGAGTGTTAATGCTTTGCTCTGGTGCTCTATTAAAAGGAGTACCTTAATTGCCAGTAGATTCCGTAGAGGCCTCGCTGCAACGGGCTGGCAGGACAAAAGATGTTGTGTAAGTTCTCATTACGAGCACGTATGACTATATATGGAACACATGCCTATGATTGTTTAGTACTTGGATGCTTTATCTTATTTATCTACAAAAGCCCTATGTATTGATTGCTACATGAAATGTCTTGTCCATGCAACGGCCATCCATCCATCCCTATGCCTATTGCGCTTTAATCCTACTATTTACTGCAATTGTTACTACTGTCTTTATTTTAGTACTGCTATTACTTTGCTATAGCTACTATAAAACTGTTACTACTGATAAACTACTGCTAGCAAGATTGTTTCTAGGTGCAGCTGAATTGACAACTCAGTTGTTAAGGCTTATAAATATTCTTTGGCTCCCCTTGTGTCCAATGAATAAATTGGGTTTACTTCCCTCAAAGACTGTTGCGATCCCCTATACTTGTGGGTCATCAAGACTATTTTCTGGCGCCTTTGCCGGGGAGCATAGCTCTATTTATCAAGTTCACTTGGAATCACTATTGTTCGCTGCCATCCATTCATCATGGGTAAATCTCGTGATGGAAAAGTTCCTATATTACCATCCACTACAAGAAGAGGTACAGTTCTGAACACCTCTGTTGCTCTTTATTCACCATATGTGATGAGTAAGCTCCTTACACCACCACCACATACACATGCTACACATACTTCTACTTCTGCTGAATCCAAAACTTCTGATACTTATGATCCTACTTCTACTGTGCTTGATAAGAGTGGTTCATTAGGTCCTTTCCTAGATGCTACGATTGCTAGAACTATAGCTAGAAATACTGAAACTCCTAATGAAGACACTACTACACCTGTCAGTTCACCTGAGTTTATAGAGAGCTATGATATTGAAGACGGATATATAGAAATGACTGATGAATTTATTAAAGAATGTCAAAATACTCATGGTAAAAGTGCTATTAAGAGTCTCGTTGAGATACATACTATAAAACCCAAATTATCTCCTAAAACTAAGTTTGCTATATCTCCCATAAACATTAAAGATAAGGATTATGATTTCTCCCTTGATTTATCTTACATAACCATTGTTGAGAAAGAACCTTTTTGTGGGACTAAGAATGAAAGTGTTGTAGCACATATGGCTGAGCTTTCTACCATGAGTGTCCTATTTTCTGATGATATTAAGATGTGCACCTACTTTGTTGCTAAAATTTTCCCTTTTTCACTAAAAGGAGAAGCTAAAGTTTGGTTTAATAATTTACCTCCTGGATCTATTGATAGCCCTGATTGCTTGATTAGTACTTTCTTTCAGAAATATTTCCCTCCTAGTGCTAGACATGCCATTTTGTAGGAACTTTTTGATTTTAAACAGGGAGAAAAGGAGATATTGCCTGAATCATGGGCAAGGTTTTGTGCTTTGATTCATGCACAACCTGGATGACCATTACCTAAAAATGAGCTTCTCGATATATATTATAATGGACTAACTGAAGAATCTAGGACATACCTGGATAGTTGTGCTGATTGTGTTTTCAGGAAGAGAAATCCCAAAGAAGCTGAGGAATTAATGGCTAAAATAAGCAAGAACTATGATGACTGGACTTCACCTGAGTCAACTACACCTGAGTTAACTGTGCCCGAGCCAACACCAACACCAAAGAAGAGGGGAGTGATTGAACTAAATGATGAAGTGATGATGGAAGCTAAGAAATGTCTTAAGGAGAAGGGTATTAAAGCTGAAGATGTGAAGAATCTACCTCCTATAGAAGAATTATGTAAGCCAATCTCCCACTCATCCACTATTGAGGTACACTCTCTCCAACATTTTGATGAAGGTGATATTCCTTATCTAAACCACCTGATCAATGCTTAGAAGAATTTGATATTTTTGTTGTTAAGCAAAATAATTTTAATAAAAGCGTGTAGAATAATTTAATGGAAAACTATAGAGCTATTATTGAGTCGAGAGATATTGTGGAAAGAACCTCTAATGACGTTAAAATGCTTGTTAAACATTTCCAAATGGTTCAAACTCAAATTGACCAACTTATTAAAGTACAAAAAGATTTGTTAGTTAATGCTTCTAAAGAAAAACATGCTTATGAAAGTAGAACTAGAAGTGGTGCTGCCACCCAGGATCCTCTATATCCTGAGGGGCATCCTAAAAGAATTGAGCAGGATTCTCAACAAATTGAAAATAGTGGTACTTCTCTTAAGAGAAAGAAAAAGAAACATAAAACTATTTTAGAGTCTTCTGAACCTGCTAAAGATCCTAATAGTATATCTGTCTTTGATGCTGAAACTAAAAGTGGTAATGAGGAAAATGATGCTCCTGATAAAGAAAAAGTTGAAGAAGAACCTGAAAGGCACACAAAGAATACTAAATACACTAATGAAGATTTTGTTGCTAAGAAACATGGTAGTGAAAGAGAGCCTTGGGTTCAAAAACGAATGCCTTTTCTTGATAAGAAACACAAGTCAAAGGAAGAAGAACACTATAACAAGTTTTGTGAGTGGATGAAACCTTTATTTTTGAAAATTCCTTTAACTGATGCTATTAAATTGCCTCCTTATTCAAAGTATATGAAGGATATTGTTTCTAATAAAAGGAAGATCCCTAATGAGGAAATTTCTACTTTGCTTGCTAATTATTCCTTCAATGGTAAGGTTCCAAAGAAACTTGGAGACCCAGGGATTCCAACTATTCCTTGTTCTATTAAAAATAATTATGTTAGAACTGCTTTGTGTGATTTGGGAGCAGGAGTTAGTGTTATGCCTCTTTCTCTCTACAAGAGACTTCAATTGGAGAAATTAATACCAACTGATATATCTTTCCAAATGGCGGATAAATCTACTACTATTCTGATACATTGCAAATGTATCTATAATTTTTGATGTTCCATGCTTGGTTTTATCTACTTTCTTATGTTTTGTCCACACTTTGGAGTACTTTTCATATGATTTCTTGGACTAACCTATTAACAAGAGCCACAGTGCCAGTTGCCTGTTTTCTGCTGTTTTGGTTCCAGGAAAGTCAGAAAATCAATATTCTCGGAATTGGACGGGACAAAAGCCAAAGTTCCTATTTTACCGGAAGACTCACGGAGCCCGAAGCAGAGACGGAGGAGGGCCAGGGCCTGGCCACACCATATGGTGGCGTGGCCTAGCCCTGGCCGCACCACCAGGTGGTGTGGTCCCCCTGGCACTCCATCGACCTTGCCTCTTCGCCTATAAGAAGCCTCTCGATGCATAAACCCTAAAGAGTCAATCAGAAATCCACGAAAATTTCCACATCACCGCCACCACCGAAGGGGAGATTCGGGGGACAGAAAGTCTTTGTTCTGGCACCCTGTCGGGATGGGGAAGTGCCCCCGGAGCCATCTCCATCAATCTCCACCACCATCTCCATCACCATTGCTGATTCCCATGATGAGGAGGGAGTAGTTCTCTCTCGAGGCTAAGGGTTCTACCGGTATCTATGTGTTCATCTCTCTCTCTCTATGCATGATCATATTGTGATCATGAGCTTGTAATCTATAGATCTACCTTGCTACTCAAGTGCTTTAATAGATCTCTGCTCTCCCCATGTGTGTGAAGTTGACAATGTGCACACCATGGTGGCACTTAGGCTAGAGATTACAAATACTTGTTATGAGTTATATTTGGAGTTGGATGTGTTTATGAAATTGTGGTGTTTGTTGGAACCATCTAGTGCCCAAGGTGACAGTGTGGGGTTTTCTAGATGGGAAAGGCTTACTTTGAGGTGTGCTGTTATAGCCCTACCATGGATTAGAGTGTCCAACCGGAGAGTAGTTAAGAGTAGTATCATAAAGAGAAGATATTTATATGAGTGTTCACTAGTGAAAGTATGATCCCTAGGCCTTGTTTCTTAGCATTGATACACCATTTGCTACTAGATCTGTTACACGTTTGCTTGCTTCCATCTTTATTTCAGATTGCCTTTAGTCTCTCACACGCCATCAAGCTATTTTCTATCACCGTTACCACTTATAATTATCTACACCACTTGTATTTCACTATCTCTTCGCCGAACTAGTGCACCTATACACCTGACAAGTGTATTGGGTGTGTTGGGGACACAAGAGACTTCTTGTATCTTGATTGCAGGATTGCTTGAGAGGGAATACCTTTGACCACTTCCTCCCTGAGTTCGATAAACCTTGGGTAATCCACTTAAGGGAAACTTGCTCTTGTTCTACAAACCTCTACACTTGGAGGCCCAACAACTGTCTATAAGAATAGAAGTGCGTAGATCATATTCATGTTGGTATATGTGAGGATGCTCCTGTTCAAGTGGGACATAATTGTTTGATATTAACTGACTTTGTTGTGCTTGAAATGCCTGAAGATGATAATATGTCTATTATTCTTGGGAGACCTTTTCTTAATACTGCAGGTGCTGTCATTAATTGTAATCAAGGAAAAGTAACTTTTAATGTTAATGATAAGGAGCACACTGTTTATTTCCCCAAGAAGATTGATAGGACTTATGGCTTAAATTCAATTGAAAATATTGAGGGCGTCCAAGTTAGAAATATATTGTCCCATACCAAGAGAAAAATATGAAACTATTATGATTGGGACAATTGCTATCAAGGTTGAGGTAACATAATCATTTAGTGGAATGCAAAGTTCTGTTTCATATAAAATTGTTTTGGTAACAAGACATGATCAACCTTGTTAACAAAAGGATTTTAATGAACAAAACAATGCTTTCACCATGATTATCTTTGCTTACTTTTATTTTATCTTTAGTTTACTTTTCTATTTTGTTAGTTGCTTGCATATTAGAGTGTCTTAGAACTTCTGAAGTTTAGGTTTTGTTTTGTTATTGCATCATTTCAATTCTATCTTTCTGCCAGAAAATCATTCATCAATACCTGAAAATTGCTCAAAAATAAAGTATCTCAAAAAATTCCAGAAAATCCATATTAAATTTGTACGTGAAAAAAGGGGCAGAGAAGTACCTAGAGTGACCCAGAGGGGCCCACCAGGCAGGCACACCACCTGGTGGCGCGGCCACACCAGGGGCGCGCCTGGCCATGGTGTGGGCCACCCCTGGCCCTCCACTTATTCTCCTTCCTGCCACTCCTTTCTCTCTCCCGAGAAAACACCAGTTCATTTCTCAAACCAGTGTTCTTACTATTCTTGCTCGTGATTTTTCGATCTCCTTGCTCAGCCCATCTTTGTTGCTGAGATTTGCAACATTTGTTCTCCAGTATGTGACTCCTTTGCTTGTCCAAGTAGATTTGTGATTAGTGGATTATATCTTGAGTATTTTGCTACTGTAGGTGACAGGTTATGTGAGCTTGCATGCTAGTTCTATGCTTAGATAAATTGTTTTGATGCATGTTTAGGCCTCTTACAAGTCCCTATAAGTAGGTCCTTTCGTTATGTATTCACTTTGCAATCACTTGTATGATGGTTGTCTAAATTTCAGAATAGCGGAGATGAACAACCACACTTTTGGAGAAGTATTTGAGAGAGACACACCCAGGAGGGAAAGGCCTTCGAGATCAGCTTCTCAATTTAGGCCGTCATATAATGAAGATCTTATTGCACCACGCTTTGGCAATGAAGGAGATGAGGGAGATGCTCACCCATCTACCTTCCCTTGTTTTGCCTTTTTGCAAGCTGCAGGGATCCTCTATGATTTCTTACTTCTTGTTCAGAGGGTTGGTCTGACCACTTACATGGAAGATGAGAGTGATCAATATGTTGTGCTCACTAAAAATTTCGTTGGAAGTTTCGTTTTCACTAACACCCCTTATCGGTCAACTGTTTTGTTCAAAATCTATAATATGCATATTACCATGCCATTGGAAAGGTTTTGTAGCATTAGGCATTGGCATGACTGGGACAGTGAAAAAGATTCATGGTCGACCAGCTGACTTGCTGGAGCTCTATCGAAGTGTGACAAATGATGATGACCGTACGGCTCAGCGCGGGAAGATAAGAAATATTCAACTCCCAGCTCTTAGATATTTTGCTTACTATCTTGCCACTAGCATTCTTGGTAGGGAGAACACTAGTAATATTTCTAATTATAATTTACCCTTGCTCGCTGCCGCACTTAATAATGATACCAATTATAATCTTGGTTCTCTCATTGCCCGCCGCTTAGCTGCTAGAGGACCTATTTATGGGGGCGTTATTGCCGCACGCATGGTCATTGTCTTGGAACTTTTTGTTGATCCTAATGATACTGTGTTGACACCACAAAGGCTTGATCTTGCTGCTATGAAAACACATCACTTTGTTACTACTAACTCTAGTGCAGAGAGTTTAGTTTACAGGATGTTGTTCACTGACGGAGATGAGAGGGAAATCCCTTGCCACAGCCTACTTTGTTCATTATTTGTAGGATGCCATGGTCGCGTTCCAAGGAGGAGGTGGACGAGCAGCTCCGCTTGCTTGGTTTCCACGGACAACACCAGGGGGATGTGCCCTCTTACGACTACTCTATGCACTACGCTGGGGCATCCTCAAGTTCGTATCAGGATGAAGGCACTTCTTCGCCATATTATGGAGGCGCTCCATCTTGGCCAGCTTGGGATTGATCTCCACTTAGGCCAAAATCCTAAGCTTGGGGGGAGGTACACCGACATCGCACTCATCTACATATCATTTTCTGTCGGTACTTTGCATATCCATGTCTCGCTTTCTTTTTAGTTTTTGTTCTTGCTTTACTCCTGCTTTCCAAAACACAAAAAGACCAAAAATATTTTCATTATTTCTCTTTATTTGCTACTTTGTCTTTTAGCCTTGGTTTGCTTCATCCTTTTAAGCTTTGTTTTGATTATTCGAAAAACCCAAAAATATTTCACTTTGCTTGTTTTTCCCTTCGATTATTTCCTCTAAAAATCGAAAACCCCAAAATATTTGTTGTTCTTCTCTGGTTTTGTAAAGTTTGTTGCAGGGTTCAGCGGTCCTCAGTGACTCCTTGGAGTTTGGTTTTATCTTATTATTCAAGACACACAAGTGAAAGGCAATGATGATTTATGACAACTCGAGGTGTGGTAAGAGGCTGGTATGAACTCTATTTGTTTTCATTTTTGTACATATACTCATCATTGTGGTCATGATTAGTCTGTTTATGTAAGGTGTATGTTATTTAATGGATACTTAGTAGTCCTTGCCTTCTTATGATCAGTTCCAAACCATTATAGTTCGTAACATGCCATATAAATGTTTGCTCGCATTGTTCTATTCATAAACTTGGTATGACATTGTGGTGTCCTCCTCTGAATGTTTTATTTGAATCGACTTGGCACATGCTCACGCATGCATATGACCAAACAAAAGTCAGTTAAGCCTCGATGATTTATTATGCCTCAGAGTTCTTGTCTCACTTTTATGCCATTATTAATTTTGTTTTGTTACAAGCATGATTATGACAGTTACTGCTCTCTCGATTGTCTCCCCCTTTCTATTGATAGCCTTCACTTGTACTGAGTATAAACCTTACTCGTGCATCCAACTCCCTAGAACCAAAGTTGTCAAAGAGTCCACCATATCTACCTATTAGCATCTTTGCTGTTCCTTGCATATTTATTATGCTTTGTTTTCTTCCATATAAGAATGTTTGCTTGTTATGTGAAAATTAGTTAGTAAAGCTCCCATGAACTTGATGGCACACTTTACTTTCTTGCACTTAATAAACCTGAACCATTGTGCCCATCTATGTTGTGTATATGCTTGCGCTTTATCAATTGTGAATTAGCAGAACCATGTTACCATGGGGAACGCTTTCAACATTGCACATTATTTAGTTGATATTATGTTCTTTTGCTTATGGATCCCGGCGGTGTGAAATAAAAGGGGAGCTTGTAAGCTCATGGAGTTTGTATATGTGTTAGCGAAACGCCTGGTTCGCTAGCCTAAGCCATTCCTAATCATGGTGGAAACTTGCAGCATAACCATAGTGAGCAATCTGTGAAGAATCCTCAATAAAAACCTATGCAAATAGCAAACAAAAAGATTGTTGAGATGCTCACTGTCTGCTTGCCTTGTCATTTTGATATGGGAAAGCTCATGTATCATGGGGCAAGGGGTACCCCGTTGGAGGTTCTCTATGATACACATGTACTTATAATGACAAGAACTTACTCGTGACTAAAGTTGAGTAGCATGAGGTTCGGTACTCGTAAGCAAGGGGCATGAGATTTTCAACTTATAACTTGTCAAGCATATCCTCATATTTGTTCACTTTAACCTTAATCACCTAAAGATTCTTATGATAGGGGCAATGAGAGCTCAAAGCTAATGAGTACCATACTTTCAACATTTGGAAGCCTTTCAAACTTTTAAATCTTTTTCTTTCACTTCTATGTTGAGTCACCATTTATTCTTTGAGCACCTTCCCAAGAGCATAGCTATTATTCTTAGTGTAATGTGCTTGTCCCGAAACACGGTTAATTATGACATAACCTTGACACTTGTATCTTTGATATTTTTATTTCTAGTCTTCACTTAAACTTCAGAGGTGCCTTGGCATTTATGTTTTGCTCCAAAGAAAGGCAAGCAAGACACCACTTTATCATATCTTCTTATGAGCACTACAATCCTGCATATGCTTATGTATCATGTTGCTTATTATTAATGAGTTGGGATCTCTTCATAGCTTGCACGACCATTGGGTAAACTTATTTGCATACTCATTATGAATTGCCTAAGTATTTGATCATATCCTGGGAATATATACATCTTATGAAGCAAATGTGTTCGTGAAAGTTTCTTTTATCGCACTCAGTTTTCAACTGAATTGCTTGAAGACAAGCAATAAGCTAAGCTTGGAGGAGTTGATACGTCCAAAACGTATCTACTTTCCTGAATACTTTTGCTATTGTTTCTTCTCTAATTTGTGTGATTTGGATATAACTAATGCGGACTAACGCTGTTTTCAGCAGAATTGCTTTGGTGTCTCATTTTTGTGCAGGAATTCAACTTCAAGAAAAATCCCGGAAGATATCGCAAAATCCCTATTTTACCAGAAGACTCACGAAGCCAGAAGACAAGATGGAGTGGGGCCACGAGGGGCCCACACCACCTGGCCGCGCGGGCCAGGCCAGACCACACCAGGGGGTGGTGTGGCTGCCTCGGACTCTGCCTTGACCTCTCCTTTCTCCTACATAAGCCCCCTGACCTAAAATAGACGGAGGGTTCGATGTTTTTCCAGATAGAGTTCCGTTGCGCCGCCACCACCAGATACCGCGATTTGGAACCAGAAACTCCGTTCTGGCACCCTGTCGGGATGGAGAATTGGAGGAGATCATCACCATCTTCATCACCGTAGCTTCTCCATCTACCATCCATGATTCCCCCATCCATGAGTGAGTAATCCCCGCTGTAGGCTATGGGGATGGTAGTGATTGGATGAGATCATTCATGTAATGCATTAGATTGTTAGGGCATGGTGCCTAGTATCTATTGTTAGTGCTTTTTGACATTTTTGCAACTTGTTATGCTTAATGCTTGTCACTAGGGCCCGAGTGCCATGATTTCAAATCTGAACATGTTATTGATTCATGAGGATATTATTGTTTATGATCTTACCTGCAAGTTGTATACACATATTATTGTCCGGAACCAAAGGCCCCAAAGTGACAAGAATCGGGATAACCAGAGGGGATGGCTATGATATGAGGATCACGTGTGTTCATGGAGTGTTAATGCTTTGCTCCGGTGCTCTATTAAAAGGAGTACCTTAATTGCCAGTAGATTCCCTAGAGGCCCCGCTGCAACGGGCTGGCAGGACAAAAGATGTTGTGCAAGTTCTCATTACGAACACGTATTACTATATATGGAACACATGCCTATGATTGTTTAGTATTTGGATGCTTTATCTTATTTATCTGTAAAATCCCTATATCTTGATTGCTACATGAAATGTCTTGTCCATGCAACGGCCGTCCATCCATCCCTATGCCTATTGCGCTTTAATCCTACTGTTTACTGCAACTGTTACTACTGTCTTTATTTTACTACTGCTATTACCTTGCTATAGCTACTATAAAACTGTTACTACTGATAAACTACTACGAGCAAGATTCTTTCCAGGTGCAGCTGAATTGACAACTCAGTTGTTAAGGCTTATAAATATTCTTTGGCTCCCCTTGTGTCGAATTAATAAATTGGTTTACTTCACTCGAAGACTGTTGCGATTCCCTATACTTGTGGGTCATCAGGGAGCAAGTCGCAAGTCTTCATTAAGAAAGCACAAGCAAAATCAATCAAGAAACATCTTCCATCTTCAGAAGGACAAGATCTTCTTCATCATGCTCAAGTGGAATGCGCAAGGTAAAAGTATGGTCTTGATAGTTTTTTTATTTTTTCGTTCTCACATTGTTAGTTGGGAGACCGGATTTAGGATAGATAATCATACTATCAAGAGAGACTCTCAAGTGAGTAAGGGCTCAAACCTTTGCATACTTGGCATCATATTTCTTGGTTTTTATTTGGATCTTACCCACGTGAGGTTTTAGATCCTGCGGTTATCTTTAGAACAAGCTCTAGTTCATCTAAAACATATTTCTCATGTATATATTATTGAGTTTTTGATGTTGGAGGTTTTACCAGTTCTTATCTTAGGTATGTTTCACATATCTCTACCCTTGGTATTTTCTCCCTTGGTGATACTCAATATTTCCAACAAATTTGGATTCTACTTTTCTTTATCTTTCCAACAAAATTTGCTTCATCCCATTTGCAGTTTGGATGCTCAAGTTATCACAGTTCTGATTCAGTAGTTTTCCCGGGAGCGGTAGTACAACCGTTTCACCTGTAGTACCGCTAGGATATTTTTGTTGTCGGTAGTACCGGTGGAAGTACTAGGTCACGTCTGGCCAGACTGTGTCACCCTTTTGTATGTTTTGTTTTTATATCCAGAAGTTAGGCAGAAGTGGGGCGGTAGTACCGGCGCCCAGCTTTGGCGGTAGTACCGGCTTTGTACTACCCTCTCATTTCCATGAAAATTGGACCGTTTGAAGGGGATGGTGGTAGTACTATCGATTTGGAGGTACTACCGGGTCTATGTGAACCGCACCTAACAGGCAGATTTTGGAGAGGCCCTTATAAGTTCTCCTTCCTCTTGTTTGGTAAGCTTTTCTACACTCTCTCTCCTCCATTGTTGACCTTCAAGAGCTTGTGCTCTCCTCATCTTCCTCCTATGATTCTTACATCTTTTTGAGGGATTTGAGAGAGGATATCTAGATCTACAACCCTACCAAACCAAATCTCTTCTTTGTGAAGGAAATCTTGGTATCCAAATCTTGGAGAATTTGGTGTTTTCTTCTTATCTTCTTCCTCTCTTATTTCTTCAGTAACTTTTGTAACTTTGGTGGAATTTGGAGTGAAGGATTGCCATTGCATTAGGTGCACCGGTTTGAGTTCTCTACAAGGAATCATTTGGTGAAAGCTTTTGAGCTTATTACTCTTGGGTTCTTGAAATCCTAGATGGTTGTGGCCTTGGTGGTGTTTCTTGGGATCTCCAATTAAGTTGTGGAGATTGCCTCAACATTGTGCCATTTTATGACATTATCTTGGGAGCCTCCAATTGAACTGTCGAGATTTCCCTAAACTTGTATGGGTTCGGTGACCGCTCTCAAGTGTTCCATAGTGTATCATGTGCCCACCTTTGTGGTGCGCATATGGGAGAATAAGGCGGTCCTTTCATGGCGCCGGTGAGTATTGTGCCTCCACATCTTGGGGTGCGTCCACGTGTGGAGCTGGGTGTGTGCAATAAGCCACCACACCTGAAGGTGAGTCACTTTGTAGGACTCGGGGAGTATTCCACCACCGCACCTCTCCAACAATGACATTCTTTCCCTTGACAGGAAAGAACTTTAACGTCTGTTTCCGCGTGCCTTGATTATCTGTATACCCGACTCTTTACTTATGTACTTTACATTGTGATTTCTTTCATGTTTGAAGTAATATATCTTGCTATCATCTTGTTACTTGTCTTGCTTAGCATAAGTTGTTGGTGCACTTGGTTAAACCTAGTGGATTTAGATTTTGTGCTTGACAAATTAAATGCTAGTTTTCTTCCGCATTTATTATTAAAGCCAAAACCGTAATAGTTTGAAAAGTCCTATTCACTTCCTCTCCTTCTAGGCGACATCTCTGCCCTTTCAATTGGTTTGAATGATCTGGGTACCACAAAAATAAAATTCTCCGCGTGACTCACAATTCAAAATAGGCTTTGGATAGCCGACCGGTTGGCAAAATGAGGATCACCAAATTGTGGATTTTGCCCCTATATAAAAGAGCACCAAAATCTATTATAAAATATTCTGTGATATAAATGTATGCTACAACTTGAAAATGTTCAAGCTTTGCATCTGTCTTGGTGACATGGAAAACATAACAAAAACGTCTTCAGATATGACTTAAAAGGGTTTCTTCAGATATGACTTAGAAGGGTTTCTTTTGGATGTATAACACAAATCATCATATTTTTTTACAACTTTGTAGGTTAACATGTTGTACATTAAATTGCATTACATAATCTAAAAAAGTTACGAATGTTTACACAATTTTCTCGAAGACTCCGAGATGCATCAGAACCAGATAAGAACATCTTTTCCGAGTGAAAGTCATTCCATAAGGCTGGTCTCGATGCTATCATGTGTTAGTGCACTCACACGAGATGAAATATTTATATAGACGAGAAATCAATTTATTGTTTTTTACCCAATGAGCCTCCCATATAGATTTTAATTGGAAAAAATGATCTTTTTTACAAAGCAAACATAAAAGTGAAACGAGACTTAAAAATATGACAAAGCAATAAGCGCTATTTAGCGATTAATGACACCACCAGGAGATGCACCACATCCCACAAACAACAAGTTTTCATCATCACATCCGACACTTGAAATCAACCAACACACCATTCCAACCTTGCAACAGTCTCAAATCACCCACGTGATATTCTCTGCTACAACTTCTGAGGTTTTCTTGGTTTTTGCTTCTCTGCAATACATCTAGCGACATGCTTCAAAGTCTTAAAGACCAATTTATTGTACTTTAGATATACTTGCTATTATTATAGTAGACTCTAGCTACGTACTCCCTCCGTTTCGGTTTACAAGTCCTGCACGTAGTTTTATGTCGCCAAATTAAGCAACTTAGTATGATGTATATATTACAAAAAATATATCACCGGAAACTTTAGACTTTGTATTTTCCAATGATATAATTTTTATATTATATAATTCAAATTATATAGGTCAAATTGATAACCTAGATATACGCGTAGGCCTTGTAAACTGAAACGGAGTATTATTAGATGATAGCATGATATTAAATTATGTATGCGCACAATAAAATGCATCTAAAATAATAAACAGCTTTATAGACACATCATTTTTTGCTTACATGAAAATGCATATTATCACCTATGTTATTCGCAATGCGAGAGGTCTAAAATGCTATGATAATTGGTAAGGGCCTCGTCTAGAGACAATTTTTTAAGAGACTCTTATAAGGACATGGTTTTTTTATATATGCAAAGGGTTTTTTTAGGGGACATATCCAAACGGCCATGAGCTAAGGGCATCTCCACCGGACCGACCCAAACGACCGACCGAAACGGTCCGTTTCTGTCCGTTTGGGCCGGACGATTGTTTTTGGGTCGCGGTCCGGCCTGTCCGACCAGTCGCGTCCAGCGACGCGACCCATTTGTCCACGCTGGGTCACACCGATTTTTTTTTCGAAATTCAAACCAAGACAATTCACGCTAAAATTAGCAAAGTTCATACATGTTTATACGTAATATTACATTCAAAATATAAAAAATAAAAAATATACTGGCACTAGCCCTAGCTACCGATCTTTCCCGCCGTCAGCGCCGCCACGTGCATCTAGGGGTTGAGGTCGATGTACTCCGGGGCCATCCAGAGGTGCGCTGGCGGCAGGCCCAGAGCTGACACGGGTGCGGGTGCGGGAGGCGCGGGCTGGTCGATCACCTGGACAGGCCACGCTGGCCACGCATCTGTCTTCGCCGGAGTGGGCGTTGCAGCCCACTCCGTAGCGGCGTGTGACGTGGCGTGGCGTTCACCACCGCCCGCGGCGGTGAGATGGACCTCCCGTAGTCGTCCCACATATTGTCCTCCTCCTTTGCGCTGGTCGTGATGGCCTGCTCGAGGAAGGCATCCTCGCTGTAGCCCCGCGCTAGGATCTCCTAGTACTTCCGGGGCAGGTGCGCGGCGGCGGATGCGGGATCCTCCTCTTCCTCCTTGATGACGATGTCGAGGTCAGCGTCAGAGTGGTTGACGGCACCATCGTCGCTGGGCTCGAAGGCGGGGAGAGCGCGGGAACCCCATAGATCGAACTCGCCGCGGTAGAAGCTTGCGCGCTGCGCCGTGTGCTCCCACTACAGGAACCGCTTCCAAAACATCTTGGTCTGGTAGGCACGATCGTACCGGAGGGCCCGCGGGAGCTTGCGGATGCGGCAGGCGATCTTCTCCTCCAGGATCTTGCCCTCCTTTAGCGCGGGCGGCACCGTCACCCGCTCCCGGTTGAGGTGTCAGTCCGTGGGAAGGGAGACATCATGGTGGGTGATGCCTCTCCCTTTCCTCCACCGACGCTCGCGCTCCGCCACGCAGAAGTAGCGGCGGTCGCGGCCTGGCCCCTCCTCCTCCTGGCGCGTGGCGGGGAGGCCGATGAAGTCCTGCGGCCGCAGCACGACCCCCTGAAGGAAGGCCGGCATGCCGCTCCCCTACCTGCGCCGATGCTCGAGCCGGATCCGCCTGTCTCGTGATCGTTCTTGCCCTTTTTGAACCCCCCCTGTTTTCTTCATCGCTGCCGGTGGTGGTGCCTGTGGCAACGGGAGGTGCTGGGAGGCTTTGGCGGTGGTGATGGCGAGAGGAGGGAAGTGTGGGACCGACGGGCGCAGGGGCCTGCTTAAGTAGTCAGTAGTGCGCCCGGGGAGGACACGCCCTTGACCCGCTCGTGTCCGGTCCGACACATCGGTCACGCAAATTTGGTGTGCCGATGGGTCGAGCCGGACGCGTCTGTCCGGTTGGATCGTGTCGCTGGGAGACCGCACACGTCCAGCACGTTCGAGAGGACGCGCCCGGGAGGATTGGATCGGGCCCCTTGGAGATGCCCTGAGCCCCTAACTGTCGATTTTGTAGATAGAAATGTGTAAGTACTAGAAAGGCCCAGCCGCTTCTTTGTTAAGCTCGGTAGATAGCTAAAACATGGCTAAGCATTTGAAAAGCCCAGCCGCCTACGCTTAAGCCCAGTAGCTAAATCGTTAGGCCCAGCTGTGGCCTTACATTTCGTTTATCTCTCCTTATCCCATCCAATCCATCATCTCCCAGACTTCACAAATCCACACCAATCCAACGCACTCTCTCCCTGCTCCCTCCAATGGCGCTCCTCGCGGTCCAGGGCATGGCCGTGTCCACCGTCTCTTTCCCCTCCCACCACCACGGCGCCGTGTCCTCCTCCTCCTTCTTCGGGCTCTCATCCACAGTATCATTCTCCCGCTCCCGCACCAGCCTTGCCGCCACAGCCGTCTCGGCCCCTCTCACCTCGGTTCTTGATGGTAAATCCACATATCCTTTCTCTCTTACTTTGGAAGCGTAAATTTTGTTTGGTAGATGTTTTAATGTTCGTTACTAGCGGGATTCTTCTCCCATTTAGTATCTAGAGAGAAAGAAGTTCGACCAACGGACCGAGTAGGAAGTAGGAACTCAAGATGTTAGTTGGGAATGCCATGGAAATTATTGCACGAAACGCCGAGGGAGGTGAAATTCGTCTAGAAAGTACTAGAAGTTTCACTTCCAGTTTGGCAATTAAATGTCGCAGGAAAGTTCACAATAATCTGGAACGGCCCTGCTTTCCAAATGGGTAGTGGAGTTGAATTAATGTGAGTTGGTAGGGCATACAATTCAGTTGAGATTATGTTGTGGATTGTAACTAAACAAATTAAAGACAAACTGCTCGTAAAAAGACTCAGGGATTGGAGATGTTGAATATAAGATGAGTGTCTGGCCTTTGAACCGAATGTGACTTGAGAACTCTCTCTTGTCTTGTTCAGTGTACTGTGGAAGAGGGGACAGAAAGACAAGGAGAGGCAAAAGGTTCAGCCACTCATATGGCAATGTGAGTCCTCTAGCACAATCCCAAACTGATTCACCTATTGTGATTCTTATGTTCTCTCTTCTCTGTATGGTCATGTTAGGCACGTCCCCGTAACAAGAAGAAGGGAACTGGCCCATCACGGCTGTATGCCCCTCCAGCGCCTCCCAGGAAGGACCAGTTCGAAGACGGGGAGATCATCTCAATCGAGATTGATGAGGACATCATGGAAAGGATGGATTAGGCTGTCGAAATTTTCCCTTATTTCATGGTTTCCTTGCCTTATGTGAAGTACAATTCTCTGGGAGTAATTATTTTGTCATCATCCTATGCGAAGTGCAATTTCTTATAAGTAACTATTTCGATCTTTATCGACAAAATACAGATGCCTATGTGTCTTCGATTGTTTAGGGTTATCCATATGCATATAGGAAAAGAGGTGGCTTATTGTTGTCTAGCTCTATGTATGAGATCATTGAGATGGGCCAAGTGCTTTTGACATATGTAGGCCCCTCTGTTGCCTGTGTGACTCCGAAATTATGGTGTAGATATTCCTGCTGAGTCTGTTTTGGAAGGGAAATAAATATCTGTAGGTTGTTATCTAAGTTCTTAGCTTCCTTCAGTCTTTGCACTTATGCAGATGCTGTGGTCATCCAGTATTGCCAAGCATATGACTGAAGTGAATGGCAAGAGGGCCACCTTGTGGTGTCTGCCTCCTGTCTCTGGTTGTCTTGCAAGTTATGTTATGTCCAAAACCGTGTAATAAGACCGTAACTCGTTGAAAGACTCTGTAGCTCTGGGAACAAGATAAAGTTTTTTGCCTTTGTTTTGTTGTCAGCATGTTTCTGTATGCATAGAATCGGTAAGTCGAAGAGAAAATAAGAGTGGAGAATTTGAATCCTGTTTCCTGAACTGCAAAAGGTGGCATGAATCCCCTACTGTTGGATGAACCTTAAACATTCTGTAAGCATAATTTGTACTCGGCGCTGGCCAGGAGGAATGTTTCCAGTACCTGGTTCGCACATTTTCTAAGTGATAATCTTCTGTGTTACTGGCAAAACCAGTTGCTAAACCTTAAACCATCTACTACCTAGGACTCGGTCGTGTGGACCCTGAAAACATGATCCGGCATTCTGATGAACACTCCTTGAGTCGAAAGAGATAACTGAAAGTTCAATGTAGCGGCAGTAGTATGATAGATACACGAGTCATGAGTACACAACACGATGACTCCGTAACAGATTAGCAGTTGCTAGCACATGGGTGTGACGAAAACAGATGCCCACTGACCTGACCTCACCACTGATGTCAACGAGTAGACCTCCTCAACTACCGTGCCGTGCTTCTCTGTCCCTTGCAATTTCCAAGCTGTACCCACAACCCAAGAGCGAGCTAACGACGACCACGATCATGCAAGAATCGTCCTCCGTTTGATCCATGCAACAAGAGCTCTTTGGATTTCCTTGTTGAACCCTTACACCATGAACACTGTATGTAAAGTACTACACAGATCGAGGAACTCACTCCACAGTGCATATTCTGCAGTATACAGCTATACAAGTATCTGACTGGCTTGTGCTAGTATGACACCTAATCGGAGCAATACATGTTGATCTACAAGACGACATCGAATGGCACCATGGTGGACGCCGTCTTGCTGCCGATGAACCGCTCGGACTGAACCCTGCGCAGCGCGCTCCGGCCGGCAACGACCGGGGACGCCGCCGCCTCCGGGCTGCCGCCGCTCTCCTCCGGGATGGACGTCAGCGCCCCCGACCACGGCGAGCCCGTGCCGCTGTAGTCGCCGTGGCCGTACCCGTGGTACCTGTCGTGATGTCTCGCGCCGCGCACCGACGCCGGGAGACGCAGCCGGAGGAGCACCTTGGAGAAGAACCTCCGGAGCAGAGCCGGTAGTCGCCTCGCGCGCTTCTTCCTGTGGCCAGCAGCGGGCTGGACGGCCGCCGCTGCGGCGGGGAGGTGAGGCATGGAGATGGAGCGGCAGGCGAGCACGGCGGCGTCGAGCTGGCGCTTGAAGGCGGTGAGCTCGTAGGAGTCGTAGAGCGCGCTGCCGCAGTCCCACAGCACGAGCGCGGCGCCACCACCACCGCTGTCATCTGTCGGCCCGTGACCAGCCAGGATGTCTCCCGCCATGCTTATAGCTTTCCCTTCCCTTTTTGCCTCGATCGGACAAGCAAGAAATGGGTGATGAGAGGAAGATGGAGGGGCGAGCTTTACAAGTGGGTGGAGGTGGTGGCATGAACGCGCGGTGTGCACCGTGTGATGATTGATAAAGGGGACGAACGACCGGGCTCACGGCTCACACGACGCGACACGGTCGACCTCCGTCGACTCCACTTGCGACCGATCGACATGAGACACAAAGGTGCAGAGATGGTGATCCAAATTAAGGTGGACGTGGAACGCACTATTTTGTGGATGATTCGTTAGGTATGGTGTAACGCGTATGCCTATCCGTCGCGGAAGTTAACTAAGCACTCGGCTTGAGTGGTTTGACTATTAATCACCAGGGCAGATTAGAGGTAAAAGATAAGTATTTCACTTGAACTGATCCATAGTCACAACACACAGACACACAACACAGTCACACGTGCAGAACTGCATTGCTGTCGACACAAGGGAGGAGAATGAATAAAAGGCACAACCGTAGGAGCACAGAGAGCTTCTCCCTGTTAGCTAAACTGTCTTAGCAAGAACACAAGAACACACTACCAGTTCCAAAGAATTTCTCATTAGATCCACCAATAAATTATCACAGAAAACCATCAGATCACCACATAAGATTGTCACCTAAAGGAGGGGGTGGACTGGGTGGAAAGTAAGGGCAGGCAGGAGCTAGGCCAGGAGGAGATCAAGGGGATGAACCAAAAAGGAGAGGCAAACCAGTCACAGGAAGGAGCTGGAAAAGATCTCCAACACCAACAAGACCAACATTAACATCAACCACCACAACAGGTGGGAGCATCTCATATAAATCCCTATCTTGTACTTATTCATCTCAAGTTTATAAGACAAGATCTATAGAGTTAGGATTTAATCCTCAGAGCTACACCTTGGCGGAGTGTAAACTCATCACTAGATCTTTAAAAGCCAGGGGGTGGTGTGGCCCCCCCAGGCACCCCCCTCGGCTTCTCTCTTCGCCTATAAGGAGCCTTCTGACCTAAAAACTTCGGGGGGTTCGACGTTTTTCCAGAAGGAGTTCCGCTCTGCCGCCACCACCAGATTCCACGAAACAGCACTTAAACTCCATTCGGCACTGCCGGACGGGAATTGAGGAGATCATCGCCATCATCATCACCATCGCTTCTCCATCGACCATCCATGTTTCCCCCATCTATGAGTGAGTAATCCCCCGTTGTAGGCTATGGGGATGGTAGGGATTGGATGAGATTGTTCATGTAATGGCATCAGATTGTTAGGGCATGGTGCCTAGTATCTTTTATTAGTGCTTTATGACTTTGTTGCGACTTGTTGTGCTTAATGCTTGTCACTAGGGCCCGAGTGCCATGGTTTCAGATCTGAACATGTTATTGATTCACTATGATAGTATTGTTTATGGTCTTATCTGCAAGTTGTATACACACATTGTTGTCCGGAACCAATGGCCCCGGCGATGTAAATCGGGATAACCGGAGGGAATGGCTTTGATGTGAGGATCACATGTGTTCACAGAGTGTTAATTCTTTGCTCCGGTGCTCTATTAAAAGGAGCACCTTAATTGCTAGTAGTTCCCTAGAGGCCCCGCTGCAAACGGGCTGGCAGGGCAAAAGATGTTGTGCAAGTTCTCATTGCGAGCACGTATGACTATATATGGAACACATGCCTAGGATTGTCTAGTACTTGGATGCTTTATCTTATTTATCTGAAATTGCCCTATGCTCTGATTGCTATGTGAATTGTCTTGTCCATCCATCCCTATGCCTACCGCACTCGAATCCCAATTGCCATCGCTTTTGTTACTGCTGTCTTTGCTTTACTACTGCCGCTACTTTGCTATTCCTACTACAAAACTGTTGCTACTGATAAACTGCTGTGAGCAAGATTGTTTCTAGGTGCAGCTGAATTGACAACTCAGTTGTTAAGGCTTGTAAGTATTCTTTGGCTCCCCTTGTGTCGAATCAATAAATTGGGTTTCACTTCCCTCGAAAATACTGCGATACACCCCCTATACTTGTGGGTCATCACTTGTCATCTACATGGATAGCTGAAGCAATATCAACATTGTCGCACTGTGCATCATGCTCTCCATCCTGCACCTTAGGTAGCCTAGATTTTGGCTTAGCCTTGTGCACCTTCTCCTTATGTACCACCAGCTCTACATTAGACTTTATGTGATCATCTTGCATAGGCTTCAAAGTCTATTGTTTGCCACCATGCACAAAAGAATATGTATTATCTCTTCCACCATGTGTGTAACGTTGCGATCATACTGCCATGGACGACCAAGTAACAACCCACATACCTCCAGTGGCAACGCATCGCACTCAATCTCATCAGCATAGTCATCAACTCTAAATGACACACGTACCTTATGAGTTACCTTCACCATACCGCAGCTATTTAACCACTGTAGATGCTTAGGTTCAGGAATACGCCATGTGGACAACCCCAATGCTACCACCATTGGCTTGCTAATGCCATTAGTACAGCTTCCTCTATCAATAATCAACTTGCATGCTTTGCCTTTGATCATACACTATGTCTGAAATAAATTCCAACGCTGGCCCTTGTCAACTGTCATGCAAGCATCGCCTTGTACTTTCTTGAGTTGCAAATTTAGCCCACTCAATGGTACAACATCTGCCACTATAGTTTCAGTGCACACAACAACATTGGCTTGTACCTCGGAAACAACCACATTGTCCAACTCCATGGACTTCTCCGAAAACCTAGTGCACAGAAATTGCTTGAAATCCTCCCAAGTAGATGTCTTACTCGTGATGCCCTTTAGTGATTTTGCTTCCTGCCACCAACTAGACACCATTGTATCCACTCGTCGGTAGGCAATAACATATTCTGTATGACCACCAAACTTGTTATCCCATGTATGACATCGTGAAAAACCATTTACCATGTGAGATTCCCAAGTCTCATATTCTGCGAACGTTGCGGTACTGCCCAATCTCCATTTACTTGTAGTTGCATCAAATTAATAGCCGACCACGATATTGATATAGTCATGATATACATCATTGGACTTGTCAGTTAAACGAGTAGACCTTGATGGACGCATATCTAAATACTGAATACTGCTTTGTATTTTCACAGGAAAAAACTCTACACAAATATGTTTTTTAAACTAATGCAGCATGTAGCTGCAGCACCAAAATCTTTATGCCTCGGAGCAGGCAAAGGACAGCGAGCGCGTGCGATCGCAGGCCTAGCCGAACGATGCCACGTCCGGTGAAAGAATGGGTCGGCCTAGCTGGGTACGAGCGAGATCGCTCGATCACACGCGGGCGAGGCACTGCGCGCGGGTGGGCGAAGCGCGGGCGGCTGATACGTTGCTAACGTATGTATAATTTTTGATATTCCATGGTTGGTTTTTATCTACTTTCTTATGTTTTGTCCACACTTTGGAGTACTTTTTATACACATTCTTGGACTAACCTATTAACAAGATGCCACAGTACCAGCTACCTGTTTTCTGCTATTTTTGGTTCCAGGAAAGTCAGAAATTGAATATACTTAGAATTGGACGGGACAAAAGCCAAAGTCAGTATTTCACCGAGGGGGACACGGAGCTAGAATACGAGACGGAGAGGGGCCAGAGGGCCGCCACACCACCTGGCCGCGTGGCTAGGCCTGGCCCGCGCCAGGGGGTGGTGTGGCCGCCTAGGGCACCCCCTCGGCCTCCCCTTTCGCCTTTAAGATGCCTCCGATATAGAAATCCTAAGGACCCGATCAAAATTCCACGAAAGAGTCTGTAGCCACCGTCATCTCCATCCCTAGATCGGGAGGGATCCGAAGCTCTTCCCGGCACCCTGCCGGAGGGGAGAATTCACCCTGGAGGCCTTCTTCATCACCATGCAAGCCTCCGGTGTGATGCGTGAGTAGTTCATCCTTGGACTACGGGTCCATGTAGTAGCTAGAGTGTTGGTTCTTCTCCTTTGTGCTACCATGTTTAGATCTTGTGAGCTCCGTTCATGATCAAGATCATCTATTTGTAATCCTACATGTTGTGTTTGCGGGGATCCGATGGATATTTAGATGCTATTTCAGATTGATTATTGATTCTATCATGTCTTTGATTTGTTATCTTGCATGCTCTCCGTTGTTAGTAGATATCTTGGCCGAGTAGATGCTAGCAACTCCAAGAGGGAGTATTTATGCTCGATAGTGGGTTGATGCCTCTAGTAATCTGGGGAAGTGAGATAAATCTCTAAGGTACTAGATGTGATGTTGCTACTAGGGAGAAAAAAGCAATCCTTTGTTCATAGAACAATCGTATTGTTTACTTTACACGCAATGCGTAATGCAATTATAAGTTGCTTGCAACTTAATACTGGAGGGGGTTTGGATGATAACCTGAAGGTGGATTATTAGTCATAGATGCAGTTGGATTACGGTCTATGTATAATGTTGTAATGCCCAATCAAATCTCATAGGAGTCAAGATGATTAGTATATGCATGTATGCTTTCTTGATGTTTGTCAATTGCCCCTCTATAATTTGTTCACCCAACATGTCATCTATCTTAAGGAGGACCACCACTAGTGAACTATGGACCTCGCTCCTTTCTTTTACCATCAATCTACAACTGTTTACTGTTTTGTGTTTACTTTCTACAAGCTTTTACTTTCTTCCACACAATACGTTTAATCCTTTATTTTTAGCAAAATCTGTGAGATTGACAACCTCACTGTAAGTTGGGGGCAAAGTTCTATGGTTGTGTTATGCAGGACTCCGAGTTGGCAACAACACCTAGGAGGTGTTTCCTTGCTCCTACTGGCTCGATAACCTTGGTTTCATAACTGAGGGAACACTTGCTACTGTGCTGATCATACCTTCCTCTTGGGGTTCCCCAACAATCTCGACATGTTGAGCCAATAATCAAGCTTTTTCTGGCGCCGTTGCCGGGGAGTCAAGGACATCTTCACAAGGGGAGTCTCTCATAACCAATCTCTTTACTTTGTTTTATTTGTTTTGCTTAGTTTATTTTTGCTTTGTTTGCTTGTTTCTTTATCAAAAACACAAAAAAAATAGTTATACTAGTTTGCTTTCTTTATCAAAAACACAAAAAAATTTAGTTCCCACTTCAAGTTGTTTTTATGTCTAGTTCTGCTCCAATCACTATTTCATTATGGATAGCCCACTCGGTTTCCTATTTGGGAAAACTACTATCACTACTAAGGTAGTAGATGAACCACCGCCTGCTAGAACCTCCATGGAAGATTTTATAAGGTATAGAGAATCTTATAAGGATAAAGTCACGAGAGCCGTGTTAAAAACGTTGGATCTAATTGCTAAAATTTTGCTTAAACGCCATGATATAAAGTGTTGCTCTGAACAGGATACTAAACATCTTAAATTCCAATGTGGCTTTAGTAAAGAATTTGTAATTATGAACTATCATTGGAATAACTATATTCATCTTGGATTTGAAGAAGTAGAACAATTCGTTTTGTTTATGGGAGCTTCTGAAATAGAATCCTTCATGTCTAAAAACTATGAAACATGTGTTGCTTGTAAAGAGCTTAAAGATATGGTCTCTTCTATCCTTGATCATTGCATAGAAAATTTCAGCAATAATTGTTATATCATTGATTATAAAGAGAGACTTAGTCATGCACAATAATGTGTCCAAAATTTGCAGGAGCCTATGGAAGAAGAAATTACTGAACCTGAAAGCTCATTAGATGAAAAAGGGAGGAGAGTGATGGACAAAAGGAGGAAGAATGGATTAGCTACCCATGCCTACCTTCTAATGAGAGTAACTCTTTATCCCTTACATTATTTGATTGTCCCCCATGCTTACCAAAGGAGGATGAATGTTATGTTCCTATGAATTCTCTTGAAAAATTAAACGGAGACACAAAGACTAACTAGATTATCGCGGTGTAGCCTTGATCTGAACCAACTAGTTGGTTGGTTGATCTTGTCGTCCACACGATAAGGAAAAAATAAAAATTCACCGAGATCCGCTGCTCCAAACTCTAACAAGCAGATCGATCTCAATTCGTCGAGAAAAATCCAACATCAGCTCATCATCCAACAAATCAATGACTATCCTGACAACACCAACTGCACCATGATCTCAGTAGCAGATCGATCAGCAACCAAATCTCACCGTGATAAACCCAGTAATCTTATATCACATGATAAGGATCACGCCGATGATCCTTGTTTTGTCCCGATCTTTCACAGCGAATGAACCAGATAGATGATCCTTCCAATAATGCGATGAACGTCACCTGAAGAAGAGGAAAGAATCCAGCAGGTAACGTGATGAAGATCACCACGCCTCAAACCTGAGCACGACAATCCTTGATGAACACAAGAACCTCCGCAGCAATATCTATAAGAATATGATAAATGGTATCGCCCTCCCCGGAGGGATGATACACGGTGGGGCACAATATAGTTTTAGACTAAACAACTGAACTCCCCTAAATCCTAGGCGGCTGGCTCCTTTATATAGAAAGGCCTACAACTAGTTGGTTGGATAGACCCAAACCGAACACACAAACAGACTCGAACCTAACTTGGACTCAGACTTAATAACATAGCAAAATATTTGACACAACCTTAGACTTATTAATACATATCGTAGGTCATCCTGGCGTGCCAGTCATCAATGGGATGCGCCCGCATCACCTAGCTTGGTGGAGTCCTGAAATTAGGCTTCACCTCCTCCTTCATGCCCATATCATCATAAAGCTTTTCTTCTGAGAAAGCCAACCAAAAACTATCTTATACAAATCATCAACCTAGCACAATAACAATAGCATATACTAGATATTCTTCATATTTTATCCTTTATCTAATAGCCTGTTCTTGTCATCATTGCCAATATAGATGTAAGCAAATCAGACACAGACAATTACTAGAACATCTCAGAGTCTAGTTCTAGGAAGGAATTCACCTTAACTTAACCAGTAACACCATTGATCAACACAAAGCACTAAGTAAATCAGATAACCACATAGAAATGGCACCAGAAGAATTTCTCTAGATCAATCTAATCTAGACATTACTAATAGACAATTTAGGCCGTGAGATGAACCGTAGAACAAAGTATCAACCCTACTTACGGTTACCACATCACCATAATGAGGAATCTAGAGAGGGACAGAGAGAAGCGAGGCAGAGGAACAACTCACCCATAGTCCTTGGTAGATTTTTTGAAGAGGGAGCACAGGCGGATGTCGGAGATAGAACCACGACGGCACGGGGAGAACCTAGGGGCACTATAACCCGCGCCATGCCGCGGTCTCGGCGGCCACAGTAGAAGGGAGGCAACACATACAAGCACCACCACACCACCAACGCACCAGGGAAGCAACACAGGATCGCCGGAGTACACCACCACGGCAAGGGGCGAAACCCTAACCCAGTGAGGCAGTAGAGTGAGCGAGGCGAGGCGCGTACCATGAATCGAGCAGGACCAGTCAACGTGGCGCCTTTGACTGAGTCGTCATGCACCATAGGGTGGCGGCCGGGGAGGCTGGGGCCAACCTAAATCGAGGGACAACTACGGCGGCGACACAAGGTCGCTAGAGAGGAGAAGGATGAGATCAAGAGAGAGAGGAAGGGGAGTAACTGGGTCGGTCCACCGACCCAGTGAGACGTGTTGTCGGTTTGGCCCAAACGCACTAGGCCGAATCGGGCTGGGCCAGCCCAACGGGCCAGTCCCAGGTTTTAAATAAAATCAAGTTTATAGTAAAATACTAAAATACAAAAATAACCCTGAAGGTATTTAAGCTCTAAAAAATAAATAAGAATCCTAAAAATACAAGTAATATATCTAAATGTTCATAAAACTTAAATTATCCAATAAAAATACTAAGTTATATTTTATCATGATAAAAGTTAAATTAATTATTTTAATGTAAGAAATCTTGTAAAGAATTTTATAAAATAAGATAATACATAAAAATAAGTAAAAATAATTTTTAAGATTCTAAATAAATACTTTATGGAATAAAAATATTACTTTGTAATTTTAATCTAATAAAATTAAAAAATATATTTAAAAACACTTATTCCTTTATGGAATTTTAGTAAAATAAGAATAAGACTTAAAAATAAATAAAAATCATTTTTAAGCTCCTGATTTAATATTTTACTAGAAAAATACTAAGTACATTATTACAAAAGATTTTAGGATTCCAAAGTAATAAACCTTTATTTGTCCATCTTATTAAAATAAAATACTTATTTTTTTAATTCTTCAAAAGTTATTTCCTAACTAAGAAATAATCATATGTCTTTATAAAATATTACAATCTTAAAAAGAATCCTTTAAGTCTAATTACTAAATCTAAAATCATAATTATGATTAACTTTATAATACTCCTTTGGAATCTTAAATCCAATTTAAACCAACAACCTTTAAGGTAACCTTATGCATCATTCACTTATATTGAGGGTGAATGATCTTTACTTCTTAAGTAGACTCAACATGACCTTAAAGCCAATAGAACTTAAACAAACCATAAAATGAGATCACCATATCTCATGATTAGACTTATCTCTATAACTCACCTAACATCGACTTGCTAAGTATAAATTCATAGAGCTATACCCCATACCTATACGATTTCGTCATCGATTGTATCAAAGAAAACTCTTGAACTTGGAAGCAATGCAAATCCATTATATATTAATCCTAATTACATTTTATAGTTAACTTTGGTCTATCACTCAACCAACGAGGGGCTCATAAATTAAGATCGTTAGGAAGATTCAAATAACCATCGACCGCGTTATAAGAACACTATGAATTGCTTAACTTAATGTATTAAGTATTTTATTTGAAAGTTATTCTTTTTGCCACTTCAAACAAACACACTATATTATTTCTTTCAACTCTTTACAACCTAAAACATGGACTTTCGTAATTGACAAGGGGTAACCTCAGCAATGCCTATGTTTATGGACTTAGGGTTTCGTGTAAAAGAGAACGCTGGGGTTCGTCGGCTGATCAGACAAACAAGAGAGTCGAAATATTCTGAATGCTATGGAAAACTATGATCACAGATTGCTCAAGGCTTCGGTACCTCCCCGTTGGCTCTTCCCGTCCTTTATATAATAGGCTGGTCCGAAAGCCGTATACAGATAGGTTACAAGTTACAATTACAACACTAGTACAATGTCGGTTTCTTCTTTCTTGACCGCTAAGATAACTTCTGTCCGTCGGATGCTCTATGGACTTTCGTTTACTCTTCACGGGCTGCGTGGGCCGCAGGCCTTTGTATGCTTAGGGTAGTAAATCACGGGGACCCGTTTGGTCATGCCCATGTCAGTATCCCCTGATACTCCATCCGAATCGTAGATTCGGGATGAGTCTCAAAGATAATTTTAGCTATAAGCTAAAGATTCTTATAAGTAAATATTTCAACATTCTTTGCATTGATTGTCACAGGGATTCGGTATAATAGGTCAGATGCATCCGACGGATCGGAAATCAGTTAATTGCTCCTAGACGAAAACACTATGAACCTACATCAAATTCAAGTCCCCCTGGCTTGAACTTAGTATTTGCTGGCGTAATTCAGTTTGGGCCACAAAGGTCTTATCGAATATCGAATTCTAGTGTTTTTATTTCGAATACCCAATGCGTCCATCGGATTTTTTTATCGTATCATAGATACAAATAATTTACTAGCAGAGTGCATTCTACCAGGCTGCATAGGATGGATCCTAGGATATTATCTTCATGTCATGAATATGGCATTCAGACATTTTATCGCGGCTAGCATGGTCCGAAGATTTTTGAGATTGTATCGACTGCCTTATTTAGCTATTGGAATTGCTAAAGTTGTCAGCTTTATTTTATCGGGTGAGAAATACGCGCTCCCAATGGGAGTAACCATCTGAGGATACAACTGTTTTTTATCGGGTGCGCTTTTAATGCACGAGGATAATATTCATCCAAATAGTTTCTCTAATTTGGGTCTTGTCTTGTTTTTTCATCTTTTTCAGAGTATTTTTCTATCGGGTGCACAGCCAGCGCTCCTGATGGGAGTAGCCCCTGAGTTTATGTTTGGATGCTTGCATAGGGACATAAGCTCAAAGTAATTTATTCAGTTGAGAGTGCACTCAACTTAATCTTTGTTTATTACCGATGGGAGTAGCCCCGAGGCTATGTTCGGGTGCTTGCACCGGGACATAGGCTCAAAGTTAGTCCTAATAAATGGGTACTAAGGTTTATTTTTGTACGTACCCAAATATTTCCTCATCTTTGGACACACATGATGTCAGTGCTAACAAAGATGGGGTGTCGCAGTTTTTGAAAAATAATACCCGATGGATGTTGCAATGGTGGGCCCATGCTGCAGTAATGATGACGTGTGAGCGGTGTCTTAGGGGTGATTTTTGACCGCATGACCCTCTTTATGTGCAAGAATCGAGGCACCGTGAAAATTTTCTCCGTGTTTACCGTGGTAATAACTGCCCATGTTTTTATCCCTTTAACTAGTGTTGCCACATGTCTTCATCTTTTGTATCCTGACATTTCGTTGCCTAGGTCTAACGACCAATATTTTCTCTCCCTTTCTTTATAAGCGTAAGATGAGATTTTTACTTCTCACTTTCCTCTTTGCATGTGCTCTTCTTCTTATTCTTCTTCTTCTTCTTCTTCTTCTTCTTCTTCTTCTTCTTCTTCTTCCTCACGCCACACCTATGCTTCTGTGTTCTTGCTTGTTGCTTCTTCCTTGTACACTTTCCTCCTCCCCTCGTGAGCCACCATGGGCAAGTCTAGGGGAAATATTCTGCCGCCAACGCGACGGTGAAGAAGGAAAGGGCTATTGGATGGGCTCCTTCAAAGTTCACCGCGCGAGATCTGCGCGAGGCCCGCAAGTACAACCTCCTGGAGGAAGATTCCGTGAAGCTTCCTAGAGATGAGGCTGTACCTGCACCCGAGGCCAGATGGCGTGTAATGTTTCTCTCTTTTCTGTATCGTGGCCCCTCCCTTCCGGCACACGAGTTCCTCCATGGTCTTTTCTTTGTTTACGGTGTGCAGCTTTACCATCTCACACCAAATTCTATCCTTCATATTGCATGGTTCATCACTTTTTCTGAATGTTTCCTTGGGATCCACCCCCACTGGGGCCTATGGAAATATTTTTTCCTTGTTCGTCGCAATGCCACTGACACCATTGTTCACGACGTCGGAGGCACGATTATATCTGTTTGTTTTGATGTTAGCTACTTCGACCTCAAAACCACAGAATTGTCCAAGGTTGGAAGGCAAAGTGGTTTTACATCAAGGACCGGCAAGTCGAGGGTCAAAAGTTTGGGGTGGCCCCTTTTGACCCAAAGAAAACTTGCCAGAGTCTTAATACATATGGGTACAGCATCCAAGTGCCAAAGAACTCAAGGAGATTCAACCTCTACTGGATCAGGTTGACAAACTGCGTGGCGAAGGACTGATATGTTTGCAGATAATGACTTACTTCCTTCGAGTGCGCATCCAGCCCCTCTAGGCTAGACTATCTGGTATGTGGGCCTATTATGGAAAAAGGATATATCGATAATTTCTACTGAGAATTTGTCTCTCAAAGTTCTTGAGAAGAGGGTGCGTTCCTTTACCACCCTGACGAAAAAAGTCCAGTTCCAGCTGATTGTCGGGTTGAGCCTTTTGGCAAGAAGAAAAAGTTGTCTACCATAAGTCTGTCATCTCCTTTCCAGTTTCTCTCCTTTGTATTATTGGTATGTTTTGAAATTTATTGCATAACTTCTATTGCCATGTTCTATAGGATCACAATCAACTCTCTTCCCTTCCCCTCTGTCTAAAAATGGTGAACTACCTGACAGTACAACTACTTCTGACAGCTATGCCGATGCTGCTGTTGCTGTTGAAGATGTTGAAGCCTCTTCAACAGAGTCATATCAAGACACTGTCTGAGTTACTTCAGCATACTCACAGGATTTCAAGAGGGTCCCGGCTGCTGGTAAGTGGAAACATTCTAAACCTATCAAAACAGTCAAAAATTCCGATGATTCGACATGTTCAAATCCAAAACTTGTTGAACCTATGTATTCTGCTCCTGCTAGGATGGATATTCTCCTCATGGCCCAAGACATGTCTTCGTAAGTGTCGATTGTCATTCATTTTCTCTCTTTTCATGTAGTGTTTGTATTTTTATTGAAGTCGAATATTTGTTGGAAAACGTAGAGGTGATGAGGACGAAGAAAATCTTCCAAGATCACCTCTTGGCACATCAATCACATCGCCACCTGTTAGATCACCAATTCCATCACCGGGGTCGAAGGATCCATATGAAACACCTGTAGAGAAAACATGCTCGAAGGATGCACCTGCCTCGCCTAAACCTCCTCCTCTCAAGAAGAGGAAAAACAAGGATAAAGATGTGGTGATAGCGGAGAACCCCGTGGAATGGATATGCAAGATGTAAGTATTGTATGAAGATTGCAGAAAATAAAAATTCTAAGCATAAAAACTTTGTAGCTGCATGACGTTCCATAGTTTGGAGTTCTTGACATCTCTTGCGGGTGCCCTCCTGGAAGTTTCTTTTTCATGCGCGATGACTCGAACAGGTTCGTGAATTACTTCGACTAGAGGACGTCTTCAGCGCCATGGACTAGAAAGAAAAAGGGTGTTTCTTGCGTGGTGTTGCTTGGGGTGGCAAAGTCGATGCATACACGTAGTTCTGTGTTTTTCTTGGGACGCATACTGGGTTGGTGACCCACATTGCCTTTGTGATTTTTGTGATAGATCACGAGTTTGTGAGGCAATGGAGCTTTTGCCTAATGTCCCTGTGTTTAGGTACCGTGAAGCAACGAGGCGACTATATCTTTAGTTTGGCGTGAGTGCGTGCTCGTCGAGTTCCCTGCGGATCCCTAGCATGTCAGCTAGTACCCATGCAGAAAATTCCCAGTACTCAAGGGGGAACCCGGTGAGTGCGCCTTCCTATGCAGGACCAAGATTGGAGGCCATAGAGGTTGCCTTCTTTGGGTTTGTAGGGTAGACCTAGATTTCTCTTGCAGTGTCTGAAGTTTGGTCGGTCATGACCCGTCCCTCTGACAGGGCTCTGTGTCTATTATTTTCAGCTGAGCGAACTCCATTTCCATCCTGAAAGATTCAGAGATTTTGTTAAATTCTGGGTCGCAGTTATCAGAGCGGGTGAAGCTGCCTCTCACGGTTATGATTCTGTTGGGTGCTGGCATCTTCATTACCAAGTACGCATAGTGAGGTACTGTCATGAACCACGCAAAATCTGGGCCTAGGATCGCGTGGTACTGTGATGGCCAATCCATAACTTCAAACTTGAGATTTTCACACCTAGAATTGTTCCTCGATCCAAAGACAACATCGAGATAGATTTTGCCTAAAAGAATTTTGGCTTTGCCTAGGACTATGCAGTGGAAGGATATGTCTGTTGGCGCCAGGTTTGTCAAGAAGCCATTCATTGGTCATAGTGTTTTGGCATAGATTAGGTTAATGCTGCTTCCTGCATCCATAAAAACTTTACTCATGTCGAACCCACTGATTTGGGCTTCTACTATTAGGGCTGAATGACCCGGTCATGGCACTCGAAGTGGGTGATTTGCCCTGCTGAATGTGATTTCTTGCTCTGACCAATGGAGATATTCGGGTGTGGGTGGTGGCGCTGTTACCACCAGGTTGACTTGTCGTGTGATCAGCTTCTATGGACACCCTTTTTGGATCATCGACATTGCTCCCCTAGACCTCGGGTACTCATCCTCCTAGTTTCTATTTGTTGCGGGCTAGGGTTGGCCTACTGGCTATGGCCCTGGTGGTGGTGGTGCACTGAGAGCTAAGGTCCCTGGTGCAGTGGAGTATCCTTGGTTTGTTGCCTTAGTTTCTTTTGCATTACAGACTTCCTGCATCTTTAGAAACATGCGGCAATCTTTCATGAGATAGTTTGAGCGCCTTCTTCCCCCAGATTCGATATAGTAGTGCATATTGCAGGGTCCCCCGAGCATTTGCATTGGAGACATTGGGGGCTTTTGAGCCCTTGGCTGGTACCACTGCATCGATTGGCTCGCTCCGACATCGTCTCTATTACTACGGTATCCGCAACCACGGTCATTGTTCCTTCGGTTGTCATCCCCTAAGAAACCAACCGCAACATAGCTTGGGCCACCATAACCGTCGTTGCTTCGCCTTCTCACGTCATTATTTCGCCTGTCCCTATCTTCCTCGGGTGAGTGCCCTCGTTTGTTGTTTACTGTGTCTTCGCTGTCTGCCCAGCGATTGGCCATGTCGATCAGCTAGGATTTTTTTTGGGTTTGACCTATCCCGTCTCCTCAATGAATTCCCTTCGGTGAAGTCCGTCGTTGAAAGCATCAATCACCCTTTCATCCGAAATAGCTTCTGCTGAGTTTTTAATGATGTTCCACCTTTGGATAAATGCTCGTATTGGCTCTCCATATTTATGGACATCCACAATTATCCAAGGATGCGAGTTGCTTGAACGTGGATGTAAAGTTTTGGATGAACTTGTCCTCAAGGTCATTCTAGCTGCTGATGTATTCTTTGGGTAGTTGCCCGAGCCATGATCAAGCGGCACCTCTCAGGTGCAGCTGCAAGCTTTGCATCGAGGTAGCCTTGGAGACACCCTGGAGTCTGACGGTTTGTGGATAATCGGCCAGCCAAGCTTCAGGTTCCTAGAGGACATCATATTTTTGGCGGTCGTGAGGAAGTTTGAAGTCCTTGGGTACTGGGGTCTTGCGAACTCGTTGAGTAAAGCAACTGGCCCCGCACAATTCGTACTCATCCTCACTTTCTCTATCATAGTATCTTAGGCTGCTGCGCTCTTCCCTGGACCTATCGACCCTACGCTGTGTAATGTTGTTTCTGGCATCGTGCCGTGGCTCAGAATTTGAAAAGTGCACCCGATGTGGTGACCGTGATCGTCGGGTGTATCCTACGTGCCGAGGGCTGCTGTGATGGTGTGGCGATTTGTCGAGTTGTTGAGTGGTTCCTTGTTCTCCTTATGCGAGTGATGCTCCTACCATGCCAAGGTTCATGAGAGCTGAGCGATGGAGAGCTGCCTAGGGATCACCAGGTACCGGTTGAGTTGTGATTAAGTGGGACTGGGCAGCAACAATGGCAGCTTGCGCTGTTTTTTCTTTTATGTGCCCCTCCTGATCCACTGGCATAAAGCAAAAGTCCAGATCTCGAGTCAGCTCATTTCTCTAGACTTCTGAAATATTCTGCAGTCATGAGGTTTCTCTCCTTGGTGGTGCACCTCCGGTTATGCTGCCAGACCCTCGGATGGAGCTTAGTTGTGCCCGCCGGATGCTAGATTCGTTGGCTAGCCTTCTCCTTTCCTCGAGTTACCTCTGCATCTTCAGAAAGTCCCTCTTCTTGTGGTGGAGTATGTATTGGTAGGCCATCAGATCTTCGCGCGTGGTGTCCGCTGTCATTGGGACCGCACCTGAAACCGCGTCCCTTGCTCTTTGCCATGTTTCCGCTGATAGCCGAAGAGTTAGTTGTTCATCGTCATGTGTTCCTTCTCTCCCTTGCATGACGTGATTGTTGGGTGGATCTCCTTCATTTCCGTGGTTTCCTATATAGTCACCCGATAGAATATTGTTGGGATCGAGGATCGGGTTACCGTTGGAGTCGTGAGGTGTCGATGTTCTGTCGCCAATGATTACACACACTTGATGGTGCGTCATGTATGAGTTGTTGCTGTCTTCATCAGATTAGTAGGAGACACTATCGGAGAAACCAGTGAAATCTCACATGTTCTGTTCTGGATAAGTTTCGGCTTTCTTGAATCCAGAGTTGATGCTTTCATTGCTTTCATCGGGTTTGATGTTTGCTATACTTGAGCCACATGGTGGCGTTAGCTGGAAGTCTGACCCAAAGGAGAGACCCTCGTATAGATCGGCCAGATCCCCTAGATCTGTGGAGTTTCCATGACTTTTTTCACAGTTTATCGGCTGAGGCGCGGCTTTTTTAGATGAGCCGATGGAGGATGCATGTATCGTCGTGGGTGCTTTTGTTATGACCGATGGACCTGAATTGATCGGGGCCGATAGGCAGAGATTCTCGGGTTCCTCCACGCAAAAGTGGAAGCTCCCGATTATGAGATCGGATCTGCCGTTGAAATCAACGAGAACCGAAATAGGGGTGGGCAGGCGTGGATCCGCTGTTGTCGAGTTTTTGCTTGGTGAAGAGGGGGCCACTGAATCCACGACTCCAGCATTCAGATTTCTCACAGACGGTGCCAATTTACGAGGGGTAACCTTGGCAATTCCCATAGTATGGACTTAGGATATCGTGGAAAAGAGAACGCTGGGAATTTCATTGGCTGATTAGACAAACAAGGGAGTCGAAATAGTCTGATTGTTGTGGAAACAATGATTATAGATTGCTCAAGGCTTTGGTACCTCCCCGTTGGCTCCTCCCAACCTTTATATAATAGGCTGGGTCCCAAAGCCGTATACGGATAAGTTACAATTTACAATTACAACACTAGAACAATGTTGGTTTCTTATTTCTTGACCGCTAAGATAACTTCTGTCTGTCGGATTCTCTCTGGACTTTCCTTTACTCTTCACGGGCTTTGTGGGCCGCATGCTTTGTATGCTTAGGGTAGTAAATCACAGGGATCCGATTGGTCATGCCCATGTCAGTAATAGTTACATAATATCAATTAACCTCAATCATGTATTGTTATTATACTTTACTTTAGTGTCATGTGTGTTACTTTTAAGTTTCTTTTAGATATATTGGCTTGTGAAGTAAACCTGAAGACACACCAAATCTTAAAGAAATCACACAAGTTCAACTCACTTATGCTATTGGGGATTCACTTCGGGAGTTTTATAAAATGCATAGCATTACTTATGCATAATAGTATATTGCTTCTTTAAACATTAGTCCTTACCGGACCGATGATGTTGTTTTCAGACAATGGATCTTATATCATCTCGAAGATCGTGATTGCATAATCTTGTGATCACAAAGGCAATTTCCCACTTGCTCATGTCCTTTGATCATTTTCTATCAAGTATTTGCAAATCCACTATTGTCATCACCTGCATTTTGAAAAGGTTAGAAAACTCTATTTTTATAATTATATGATTATGGGTTATTTCCCAAATGGTAATAACCACTATTACATTTCCGGTGCTAAAGGAACATAATATCTAGGACTTAAACACCCAATGTCGCCAATGATTCTTGCACCGTATAATACGTGTTAACCATGAGATCTAGAATGGGATGATGAAGTCAGCTAGATCTTCTTCCTTTCACATACCATAGACACTGTTCTGGGCATTTTGTAAGTTGCAGATCATGGGTAAAGCCGTGTATCCGGGAGAAGCCTACCGTGGATCTGGGCATACAAAAGACAGATTTTTAGTGTTTATGGTTATCGTGCGTATTAGACTAAGGTAAAGACATATTACCAAGGGAAAGTCTGCCTTGAGTCTGATAGTACAACAATTGCGATTATGCGGGCCGCGAAGAAGGGCAGTGATCGGCTTGTATCTTAGACTAGGCCCCACACCAAGGAAGTGTGGACCAGAATGCAACTTGGATGTGCAACAAGGCTAAGGTCTCTCATGAGTAAAGAAACTCACATCTGCAAAGTGTACAAAGCCGTGACATGTTACTCCCTGTTCCGGGAAGGAGCTACGAATGCGGCAGGAAAAGAACTCCACGAATTTCTAGTAAACTTATGAAAGCTGGCGGACATAGCTTTTTAGAATAAAAGCAACCTTTAAAGAAATGTTTACGAAAACCTACATCTCCTACAACCTTTGTTCTGTGGTTATAGATAGTGCATCAAACAATCTTTTTAGTAAACTTGCTGAGTACGCTTGTACTCAAACGTATCTTCTTAACCCTTGCTAGATCTTGGAGCCATCAATGACGTCATCAAGAGGTGAGCTATTTTGAGGTACGGAAGATATCTCGAGTAATAAATGGAATTCACGTCTACATCAAATGATATGGAGATGAAGTTGAAGAGGAGACAATAGGAAATCCTTAGTTACTAGAACCTACTTCTGTAGAGCATTGCCATAGTAGTAATCGCTAGCCAAATATATATTAGTAATAAACTTAATATTAAGATCGTCGGCCAATTGTTATTTTCTTGTTGTCTATTGTAAGGATACTTTCCTCACTGTATTGAGGAGGTTTCTCTGGATCTTGTGTAATGTACTATCTGTTGTAATCTATTGTCATGCCTTGGACCATGATGTTTCCGTTGTACCACTCTGAGGGATGTAATATTAGTAGGAAGATATTTCACTGTTGTTATGTCAACGACTATAGTGTCCTACATCATGAAGTGGTATGCTGGGTCACGATAGCGCGCCCCGTCGGGATCCCTTTGGGCAGGGAGGTCGACTCTAGGGCTACGCGGGTGATCCTCGGGCGGCGGGGCAGTGGCGCTCGCCGACGAGCGGCAGGGAGCGAGGCGGAGGAGGCAGTGGCAGGCACGTGTGTGGCAGTGCAGGCGGAGGCGGCGTTGCACCTGCGCATGCCTAGGGGGTGCGCAGCAGACCTCCTAGAACCGCTGGTGCCCGGGCCCGATCTAGGGAGAACCTTGGGCTTGATCTAGGCTGACCTGCTCGATCCGATCGTTGGGAGCTGGCCGACGGTGTGGGGGTTTATTTCGGCCTAAATAGAGGTGGTTTTGTCTCTGTTGTTCTTCAAGAACCAACTTGACGATCAACTTTTTGCGGGCCTCCTCAATCAAGACGCCGACGAGTTTCGGTCTTCCTCTTAGTGATTCCGCTAAATGGCGCATGTGCCACTTGATATCTAGATCAGAATCGATCTGGTCGCGTGTCCCCTTATCTTTGGCCAGTGAGGGTTCATGAGGGTGTGACGCGAAGATTCACTTTATTTAGGTGCCATGGGACATGTCTAAATATTGATTTTCATGGCAACGAGAGAGGTGGGGAAAGTCATGGTAGATACATTCAGAGGTTTGTAATGGTGTAGAGGTGTTTTGGTATGCAGGTGTTGGTGACTTGCTACGGCGGCAGCCTTGGCAAGAGGGGGCAATAACACATGTGGGCTGGATATTTGGTTGTGCTCCTTGAGCACCGAGTGGCGATTTTCAGGGTGAAAGTTCAATGTCTGACTTTCATTGGTTGTGTTTGGCAATGGCCTTGTAGAAACCATTGTTTTGTCAAATCGGATCTTCTCCGTGGTAAAAACTCAAGATATTCAATTGGACGACGACAATGCTGGTGCATCATTTCCCATTTGAAGGCGTTGTGTTCGTAGAATCCTTTCCGCGGTCCATGTGTTATCTTCGGTGGTGATTAGAGTGTTGTTGTTGCAAGTGTTCCATCACCGTGATGGGTTCTTTTTTTATATTTCTCTCTTTAATTTTTTCTTGGGTGTGTATCCTTAATGTCTTTGGATATTTTATGGTGCAGAAACTGGGTGAATTTGATATCTTCGCGATATTAATAATATCGCAAGGTCTTCTTGACGATCCTGGTGTATCGTGTACCTGAGTATATTATACTCCATCCGTTCGGAAATATAAGACATTCTAGCTTTGTGAATCGAATGTATCTAGACACCTTTTAGTGTATAAGTTCACCCTGAACCTCTACGAACCTATATACTAAAAAAAGGTCTAGATACATTCATTTCACAAAGCTAAAACGTTTTATATTTTTGAACGGAGGGAGTACTTATATATGGGCTATGTTTGTTTGCCTATCGTTAGCAGCCTAGCAGGCAACAAACACATCTATCGTGTAAAGTATACATGTCGATGTCTGTATTATTCAGCTCAGCTACTACGTACCTGCCCTGCAGAACATGTAATTTTGCATGGCCTCTAGAGAGCGACAACAGATAAAAATATTGCATGCCAATATTCGTAAATGACAAGTATTGTTGGAGACTTGGAGGTACGCAAGCAGCAGCATAAGACAATGTTGGATCGGAGATCATATCTCTAGACAAGGCTGAATTATTCCACTCCAGGGAGTCAGGATAACGATGTGGACGTACCCAAATGTGCGACACTAGCTAGCACTTGTTTATGATCCGGGGATCAGCTAGGTCGATTTAGAGCATCTTCACTGATCCCATACGGGCTCCGGCGTGGTTATTTTTTGGTCCGTATGGGGAGCGCCGGCGTGAAATCAGAAATGGGGCCGGCCAGCGCCCAGCCGTGCAAACAAACCGGCCATTTTTTTTATTTTCTGAATTATTTTGACACAATCAATCAATCAAATTGGAACACAAATTCAACAAGTTTGAATCACAATGGCCAACGAACTAGAGAGCTGCTTTCAGGTTCCCAAATGCTCGATCAAATCATTCTGTAGCTGGTGATGAGTGTTGGAGTCTCGAAGTTCTTGACGCTTGGCCAGGAAAGAGGCAAATGCAGTAGGCACCTAATGATCAACATCCGCAAGAGGATCCTGGCGATAGTATGGTTGAGTGTCGAACACTGGGTTCTCCCGCTCGCTCTCGATGATCATGTTGTGCAAGATGATACAAGCAGTCATAACCTCCCACATCTGATCCTTGGACCATGTAAGCGCAGGGTACCGAACAATGGCAAATCGAGCTTGCAGCACACCAAATGTCCTCTCCACATCTTTCCTGCAAGCCTCCTAGCACTGAGCAAACCAAGCTTTCTTCCCTCCAAGCACTGCATTTGAAATGTTCTTGACAAATGTTGACCACTTTGGATAGATGCCATCAGCTAGATAGTAGCCCTTGTCATATTGGTGGCCATTTATCTCATAAGCCATATGAGGAGAATTGCCTGAAACAATCTTGGCAAACACAACCGAGCACTGGAGCATGTTGATGTCATTGTGAGATCCTGCCATCCCGAAGAAAGCATGCCAAATCCGGAGATCCTTATCAGCCACTGCCTCAAGAACCACACTGCATGCTCCTTTGTGGCCCTTGTACATGCCTTGGTTTGCAAATGGACAGTTTTTCCATGCCAAGTGCATACAGTCGATGCTTTCAAGCATCCCAGGAAACCCTTTGTCTGCATTCTGTGCCAGCAGACGAGTAGTGTCTTCTTCATTGGGTGTGCGCATATATATGTCGCCAAACACTGCCACAATATCCCTGCAAAACCTATACATGCAATCAATGGTCGTGAACTCGGCCATGTGCATGTAGTCATCTTGTGTGTCTCCAGACATTCCATATGCTAGCATCCGAAGGGCAACTGTGCATTTCTGGATAGTGGAGAAGCCAAGCATACTGACGGCGTCCCTCTTCAGCTTGAAGTAGTCATCGAACTCCCTCAGCTTCTCGACGATCTTGAGGAAGAACTTCCTGCTCATCCTGAAACGGCAGCGGAATGTGACATCGCCGTGCACTGGATCATCGGCAAAGTAGTCTACATATAACATGCAGTACCCTTCCATCCTCTACCTCGGCTTGCTCTTGCAGCGTCCAGGCGCTGAGCCGCCACGGACCAGCTTGTCCTCCTCGATGATCATAGACATGAGGGTGAGGAGGTTAGACAGGTGCTCGTCGTCCCCGACCACTGCTACATTGTTCGCAGCGACCTCCTCATCCATTAGAGCGGCCATGACCTCCTCGTCGTCCGAGTCCGTCGCCTTGGCAAATGGTCGAGCGCCTTGTGTGCAGGGAGGAAGTCAGGTGGGAGTAGAGGTTCGCCGGTCGGCGGTTGGACGTAAGGATGGCTGAGGGTGTTTGGACCTATGGAGGGGTTTATATTTGGCGGTGGGGAGTGCTACCGGAGGCGGGTTCCCGACGGCGAGGTAGGGGTGGTTGCAGCGGCCGCCGGGGGGTCGGGGGGTCGAAAGGGTGGGATAGGACAGGATTTCTGGCTGTTTGTCACCGACAAGGCTGGCCTGCAACGTTTTCTCGACGCACCGGCGCCCCCGCTTGCCTCCCTGTACATTGGGTTTCGCCTGGGGCCGCCGGCTAAATAATTGGACCGCGCCGGTGGAAATTCTGAATGAGGGCCGCGGCTGGGCGCGTTTTTTGGCGCCGGCGGCCCTCATAGGCCTTGGGGGGGGGGGGGGGGCTTTGAGGATCCCGAGTGGAGATGCTCTTATATGTTCGACCCAAAGGGGCGTTTTATTAAGAGTTCCATGTTAATTAGAATGTTTCGAAAAATTTGGGAGCGACTATCAAGAGGAACTGTTCAAATGAAAATCGGCTAAACCAATTTTTTTCGTGACTCGCTCCGTTATACAAGCGACTAGGTTCCGTCTATCAGAATAATCTGTTATACTTGTGTCAACGTGTCTAAGTAGTCTAAGTACCCTGCAGCTGTTGGAGCGGTCAGTCCCTTGCTATACTATCCAACCCCTAGTCCTGACACTAATTCCTATAGATACGACAACTTTCGCATTCCTCTTTCTCCCTCTCTTCGCGGTGCCCACCACATCTAACAAGGTGAATGTGGGAGCTATCCTGGCTTGGTCGGCGCTTGATTCAGAGCCCGGCGTGGAGCCTAGGCTGGCTCCATCGGCACCAGACTCCGGGCTCTGCACCGGAGCAGTGAAGTAGCGGTGAAGTCTTCTATCCAGGGGAACCAGGAGGTCAACCGGAAATCTTGTAGTCTAGTCCCTTCGAGAAGCTTGGTGAAGAGAAGAGCTAGCCCGACAACGGAGTCTTCGGCGTCGATACGGGAATGCTGCAACAAGATCTCTAAGACTCTTGGGGCTTCAAGGCAGAAATCTACCGTCAGCGACGAGAGCTAGAGATCATTTTTCTTATCTGTATCTTTTAGTTAAGTTACTAAAAAATAGTATAAAATGAGCCGAAAGTTCTTATTTTTTCTAACTATATGTACTAGCTACGATTGAGCGGAGCTTTATGAAATCAATATAAAAGTTCAGTAGTACACTGCAAAACTAGATTTTGGCTTGGAGAGGAATTTGTTCGCGTGTGATGTTAAAATCCTTGTGAGTCGCAAGGAGGTCATGTCTGTTTCACAGCTGATTGATATGCTTCATGCTAGGTTTGTTTGGGGATACAAACATAAGGTAAAATTAGTGTGTATTGAATTGCATGCACTAGCTAACGCAACCAACACTCTGAACTGATAGTAAGGGCTAGGTAATATATTCAATATCCACCCTACATCTTTGCCCTTTGGCCTATTGTGACGTTTGTTTGGGGAGCCACAATATTTGTTTTTAATTTTTGCGTTGGCCAAAATTTGATCCTAATACCTCCTGCTCTGATACTATATTGAATTGCATGCACTAGCCAACGCAACCAATAGTCCGAACTGATGATAAGGGCTAGGCAATATATTTCAACAATATGGTTGAACAACGGTAGGATATATGTACAAGTTGAGCACTCCCATAAGTTTATGCATGTTTGAAAAAAATACCCAGATAAGCGTCAGTTGGAAATATTTGCTATGATTGATGATGTGTGTCCAGTTCAGATTTTGCTATCAAAGGTGTTGTTTCTCTAGCTTATGAACCATATTATGCTGATCAAACTCTGTATCATATAGTTTTACAAGCGGATCCATACACCACAATGCTGGATGATGGCAAAGAGAAGGCCGTAGCTTTATGTGATGTGGATATGTTGGTCAATTCTAAAAACATAATTATTGAACAGATTATAGAGATGATTAGTGAACGGATAACTTTGGACCCTAACCAGATGGTACGAATACGGTGGTAATATTGTAAGAAGAACTTTGTCGGAATTGTCGATAATAAAGATCTGATTCAGGTTCTTGCCCCGTAGGCCGTAGTATTCACTCAGCTACTAGCTACCTGCCCTGCAGAACATGTAATTTGGCATGGCCTCCAGAGAGCAACAGCAGATAAAGATATTGGATTCCCATATTATTTTTGGTAACGCATTCAAGTATTGCTGGAGACTTGGAGGTACGCAAGCAGCATAGGACAAGGTTGGATCGGAGATCATATCATCAACACAAGGCTGAATTATTCCACTCCGGCCAGGGAGACAGGATCATAAACAAGTGACACACTTCTTCGAGATCCGGCGATCAGCTAGGTTGCACAACCACAACTACAGAGCAATCGTGTGGTATTCCGGCATCACCGATGGGCGGCCTGCTCGTTTCCAGGCCGGCAGAAAAGCCCTGCAAGGGTCTCCGTGACGGCCGTAGTCTCCGCGCAGAGAATCACGGGTGTATCGGAAGAAAAAAGGGAGACCTTCGCAAAGTTTTATTCGAGCAGCGCGCATGTTCCGAGAGAACGCACGTGTCACGTGTAGAAAGATTTGGATCGAAGTATAGAAACAGCTGAGTACAAGTACACGAAAGTGCACACGTACTCGTACTCAAAGTACGCAAAAATACAAGTTACTCACAACCAAAGTACGTAAAAATACAAGTTACTCACAACCGAAACGAAAGTACAACTGTACCGAGAGCACGCGAGTACAAGTATGCGGACAAGCGAGTACAAGTACACAGCGTGTACAAGTACGCAGACATCTAAGTACAAGTATGCGGACATGCGCCTACAAGTACATGGACAAGTGAGTACAATTACACAACGCGTACAAGTACGCAAACACCTGAGTACAAGTACACGGACACGCGAGTACAAGTACGTGAACAAAGCGTGTACAAGTACACAGACACCTAAGTACAAGTACGCGAACACACGAGTACAAGTACATAACGCGTACACAGACACCCGAGTACAAGTGTGTGCAAGGGCAAGTACAGAAAAAAGTTCATCCAAACCTATAAACATGGGATCTAATTTTGTAGATCTCGACACGAGGAGCTTAAATATGAAAACGGTTTGTAATTTGGACGAACGGTTCTCGGGATCTTTCGTTTTGAATCAACGGATTTGAAAAACAAAAGGAAATCTGTACTCCCACTCCTTCCCGCATCCCTCTCTTTCATCTCCATCCCCACTTTTCTTCTCCTTGCGACACTTGGCAAGTATGCAGAGCTCCACTAGGAGGACCGCGCGAAGGAGAAGACGCCGCTTGGTGTGATGACGACATGCGAGATGGACCTTTGTGAATGTCGGCCCTTTTTTAGAATTTTTGCAGAATCATACATAAAAAATTTAACTAAACCCTATGAATCCCCAGCTTGATGGTTGTTACACTTGATGATTGACACAAAGAATAAACGAGAAGTCTAGGTCATAGCTTGAACTGGGGTGACAAAAGAGGCCTCCGCGGTGGGTGACAAGATCCCATGGTGGTGCAATGGGATCCGGTGGCAGAGTAGTAGGCCCGTTGGTGGGTGGCGGGTTCCGGCAGACATGTCGTAGATCCTATGGCAAGCAATTTTTGAAGTTAAAAAAATGATTTTTTTAAACAAGGCTTCTTGGAGTTTGTCCACCATTTGGAGTTTCTGGAGTGGTTGTTACACTAGAATGTTTCTAAGCGATAGTGCGCGTTGAAAGTGCATGCGTGCTCCCATGTGTGGTTTTAGTAATTAATAATAATCTCTATGAACTAATGTTTGAAGTGAGTTTCACTTGTAGGATTTGTCCATTGGCATCACTTGGGCCATGTGTTGGTTTTAAGGTTGAAAGATGAAGAAATGAAGAAGAAGCAATGCCCAAGAGCTTTGTTCCTATTGAAATCATGTAGAAGAAGAAGACGAAGAAGAATATCAAGGGTGTCTTGAAGAAGAAGATGGAGTTCCTCATGGTTATCTTCAAGACATCATCCGAATAGAGTTAAAAGAAATGAAGTGCAAACTCAAGATGTGCCATCTATAGAAGATCAAATGCTTGAAGCTTGCCATCCTCGTTGATCATGGAGTGATGAAGACAAATTCAAAGAAGAGGTTTCCTCATGGAGTGTGAGGGAGCAATTCACAAGTCTTCATGAAGCGAGTGCGAGAAAATGCAAACAAGAAATATGTTCCATCTTGAGGAAGACAAGATCTTCTACATCAAGATCAAGTGGAATTCTCAAGGAAAAGGTATGATCTTAATAGTTTTTCTATTTTACCGGTCTCTTTTTAGTGTTGGAAGACTAGGTTTAGAATAGATAGTCGTACTATCAAGAGGGGTCTCGGTGAGTAGCTCGATCCTATCTTTGGAGAGCTCAAACCTTTGCATACATAGCATCATATTTTTTGGTTGTTGTTTGGATATTGTTCATGTGAGGATCTAGACCTTGTGGTTATCTTCCTAACAAGCTCTAGTTCATTAAAAACGGATTTCCCTTAAATATTTATTGCATTTTTGATCTTGCGGGTTTTTCGGCTCCACATCTTGGGACATATCTCAAATATTTATTCATAGTATTTTCTCCATTGAATATATTTTTGTTGGATTCTACACGTCGGTATATTTTCAACAAAATTGGTTTCATCCCTTTTGGAGTTCGGATGCAAAAGTTATGGCAGTTTTGCTTTTGGAGTTTTCCTGACCGGAAGTACCGCTGCCTCACCGGAAGTACCACTAGGCCAATTTTGGTGTCGATAGTACCAGTTGAAATACCGGGCTAGTTTCGGTGAGCATGGAAATGGTCTCAACATTTGTCCTATTTTTGCTGCATGTTTACTGGCACTTGGGCCAGTAGAAGACCGATAGTACCAGCCGGAAGAGCAGTTGGAGCAGCTCGGCCGGAAGTACCGGCCAGGCACCAGAAGTACCGCTCGGGCATATTTTGCTGCCGGTAATACCGGTAGAATTTCCGGCTCACTTCCGTTCAGTCCGTGATACCCCGCAGTCATCTATATGTTTGGTCGCGTTTTATTATTGATACTTGGCCGGTAGTAGACTGGTAGTACCGGCAGAAAGTTATGGCCCGGGTCAGGCGGAACTTCCGGCTTGTACAACTAGGTCTTTTCAACTGCTTTAGAGTCGTTGGAGCCGAGATGACTGGAACTTCCGGTGGCTCACCGGTACTACTGGATATACACGTAAATGGCCCAAACGGTGAGATTTGGGAGCCCTTTAAAAGGGGCTCCTCTTCCCCTTCGTGGGGTCAACTATTTTTGTCCGTTTTCTCTCTCTCTCTCCTACATTGCAAACCTTGAAGAGCTTGTCCTCTCCCCTTCTCCCTCCTGTGGTTGTTGCATCTTTTTGAGGGATTTAAGAGAGGAGATCTAGATCTACATCCCTACCTAACCAAATCTCTTCTCTGTGAAGGAATCCTTAGGATCTAGATCTTGGAGAGTTTTGTGTTCTCCTCTTGTGTTCTTTCTCTCTTATTTCCCCAATAGCTTTTATACCTTTGGTGGAATTTGAGAGTGAAGTACTTGGCCTTGCATTTGGTGCATATGTTTGAGTTCTCTATGAAGATTCGACGAGTTCAAGCTTGAGGGCTTGTTTCTCTTAGGTTCTTGGAACCCTAGACAATTGTGTGGTTGTGGTGTGATTTCCTTGGGGCCTCCAATTGAGTTGTGGAGATTCCTCAAGATAGAGGCCTTTGTGGTGATTGTTTGAAGCCTCTAATTGAGTTGTTGAGATTTGCCAAACCTTGTACGTGTTCGGTGACCGGCCTCAAGTATCACATAGTGGCGAGTACCCGTCTTTTGTGGCGCGCACTCCGAAGAATAGGGTGATCCTATTATGGCGTCCGTGAGCCATTTGTGGCATTCGGAGTGCGCCATTACACCCCTCCAAAGGAGGCGTAGCTTGTTTAAAAGTGAACTACGGGATAAAAATCATCATCTCCACGTCCATCGGTGATCTCTCAACCGAGCCCTTTGCTTATGCAATTTATATTGTGATATACATCGTGCTTGAAGTATTATATCTTGCTATCACCTTGTTTCTTGCCTTTCTTAACATAGGTTGTTGGTGCACTTAGTTAAACCTAGTGGTTTTAGGTTTTGTGCTTTGATAAATTAAACGTTAATTCTATTTCGCATTTATTAGAGTCTAAACCGTATTTATTTTAATAGCCTATTCACTCCCTCTCTAGGTGACTTCATTTGTCCTTTTACACGTGCGTGAAGGCTGGCACACTTGAGAGTTATATATTTACTCTTCCAACCTTTCACAACACTTATATACATATATTATACACTTATATCACTCAAAATTCTACTCAAATTAGACCATATTTGATTGATAATTCCCAATTTGTGTGCATTTATGAGGTTTATACCTATTTTCACCCATTTAAACAAGTTTTGCTGATTTAGTAGGAAGCGGGTCAAACTTGAACTACATGTACCTCATAGTTTGTTCATGATTTAAAAAATAATAATTTTTAGATACACAAGATGCTATTTCAACATAGATCTACTGAGAGTTTTGCCAGATTCGACCCCTAGCTTTGAACCGTCACACCCGCCGTTTTGGACGCATTTTGAAATCAGCCTAAGAAGTTCAAAACAATTAAAAAAAGTTAAAACTTGCGCTTAGTGTCATTTATGTGACCTAGTATCTAGAAAAAATGACAAACTTGGAGTGTTACAAATATCTTGATAAACCCTTCTTAGAAATGAGGTATCATGTACAAAATTCATGACTTTCAAGGCAAATGACCAATGTTATGCCCACATTTAAGGCATAGTTTGTGATAATGACCCCATATTTTTACACGTATTCGAATTTGATTAGCAAACATTTTGCTCAAGGATGTTTCTCTAAATTTCGTATGAAAAAAACATTTTTTATTTTCCGAGTTCAAAAAATGCATCTACCAAGAATATGGCGCCAAATGGCATCACTCAAAATTCTACTAAAATTAGACCATATTTGATTGATAATTCCCAATTTGTGTGCATTTATGAAGTTTATACCTATTTCCCCCATTTAAATAACTTATTGCCGATGACACCCTTTTGTTCTTTAGAGCCACGGAAGAGGAGGCGGTTTGTGTGAAGAAATCATTGGAAGTTTATGTAGCTTGTACTGGTCAGTTGATTAATCCCAACAAGTGATCTATATTCTTTAGTGGTTCTTATCCGCTAGGCAATCAATCGACGACCTGGTCCATTCTGCAAGTGGAAAAAGGGAATTTTGAACCAAAATATCTTGGCCTGCCTACTCCAGAGGGCGTATGCACCGAGGAAAATTTGATAATTTGCAGTCAAGGCTTATGAAAGTTATTATGGAATGTGGAGATAGTTTGATGGCCCAAAGTGCAAAAGAGATCCTCATCAAGGCAGTTGTACAAGCAATACCCACTTAATTATGAGGGTGTTTAAATTGCCTCTTTCTCTGTATGACGATCTTACAAAGATGACAAGAGACTATTGGTGGAGGGTTGAGAATGGTAAAAGGAAAGCCCACTGTAGTTGGTCACGAATGAACATACCAAAATGTCAAGGCGTATTGGGATTCCGTGATATCCGAGTATACAATCAAGCTCCCTTGGCACGTCAAGCATGGCATCTGTTGATTTTCCCTAACAGTTTATGTGCCCATGTGTTGAAATCTCGGTACTATATCCAAACGGGACCTGATCGATACGGTTTTTACTGGTAACCTGTTGCCCACCTGGACTGCTATCTCCTACGACTTAGAGTTCTTGAAAAAAGGTCTCATCTGGCGGGTTGGTAATGGCCGCAATATCCGAATATGGAGGGATAGCTGGATCCCTAGACCCCATTAGGCCCCGTTCGTTTATTCCCTCAGAGGGTTGGATTGGCCTGGATTTTGGCCCGATCCTGTTTTTCTAGCCCGGCCAGTTATTTTATCCAGCCCATCAAAGTTGGAGTGTTCGGTTACTCCACGACAGAATTTCTGGCCCGATCAATCCCATCCATTTGTACTAGCCCGGTCTAGAAAAATATTATCGTCATATGACCCGTGGAACCGTTCCCAGTACGATTGAGCGAGCCAACAGCGTATAACCGAACGACTGGATACATGCGAGAGATTAGGAGGAAGGGATTAAGTGGGTTTGTTGTGGATTGGGTGGAGGGTTGGAATTAACCAATTCCATGCTTGGATGGATTCCACGTCTGGTTACAATCCCATTGAAACGAACGAGGCCTTACTGGGAAAACTCTAAAGCCAAGAGGAAATCAGAGGTATCGCAGGGTTTCTTCTCTCCTTTATGAACATAATCGATGGAAGACTGAACTAATTCCGACCCTATTTACCCCATTTGATGCAGAGGCTATATTAAAAATCAAGCCATCACGTCGGTCCGAAAATGATGTCTTGGCCTAGCAACCGGAGGCATCTGGAGTCTTTCGGTACGTAGTGCTTACAAATTGGGATTTGCTGAACTCCCAGATCAATGTGCCATTCCAATGTCAAGCGATAATTCTAGTGGAGGCGATGTGTGCTGGTCAAAAATCTGGAGGTCAGCGGTACCCCCGAAGGTTAAGATGTTTGCATGGAGAGCGGATTCCAATGGTCTAACTATGGAAGAGAACAATCTCCGAAGCAATATGCGTGTGACGGGCTTATACAACATTTGCGGTGGTGCAGTAGAGTCTGTGGCACATGCCCTGGTTGAATGCCCTCATGCACCTAGATTATGGTAAGAGATGCGTCAAGTTTGGTGCCTCCCATCCTATTCAGCTCTACAACGTCCGAACTACCATTGGTTCCAATCAATTTTGTCAGATCTCCCTAATCACATGGTTGATGCAACACTACTGGTTGCATGGCGGGCTTGATACGCGAGGAATGAATTGACACATGACAAACAACTGCCCTCGCCCGTTGGGTCGAGAATGTTTCTATGCAGTTGCGGGATGAGGAAGGAGCTCCTATTTTCTCTTCGTGCAGCTTTTTGGAGGTCTATGAGGCTCCATTGGAAGCCGAGCTACCTGCATGTGTTCAGGGTCTTGCTTTGTCCTTGCATCAATCCTAGTCTCCAATTATCGTGGAGTCAGATTGCATACAAATGGTGGAAGCTACGAAGAGAGCGGCACATGATAGATCTCCCTTCCTCTTCCTGATTGCTGAACTGCATGATCTAATGAATCAAGGTAGAATTTGCTCATTTGTAAAAGTGAAATGATCGCAGATTAGGGTTAGCCATGTTTCTTGCAAACTATGCGAGAACTCAACGACGCACTACTACTTGGTTAGGATCTGGACCTGAAGCTATTCTTCAGTTGCTAGATCATGACCACTTTGTAACCCAACCTGCTTAATAAAGTTTCTTTTCACTAGTGGAGAACGGGCCTTTAGTCCTGGTCCGTAAGAGCCTTTAGTCCCGGTTGTGGTACCAGGACTAGAGAGGCGGGACTAAAGGCCCACCCACTAGTCCCGGTACGCTTACCAGCCGGGACCAATGGACATCCATGTGGCCGTCTCTGCGGGCGCGGGGTTCCCCCATTAGTCCCGGTTCGTATTACGAACCGGGACAAATGGTTCTCTGCCGCGGCAGAATTTTAGGCATTTTCTCTGCCGCGGCAGAGAATTCAATTTGTATCCTTTTTTTCATTTTAAAATAGTTTTCTACGCTACCACATACTATACATGTTCGTGCATACATAAGATAACTTCTCTTAAGATCGAGTATACAAATATATACATGATAATTACACATGGAGATCACAATTATCGGGATTAGAGCCCGTCTATTCAATTACACGGTCAGGGATCATCGGCGCCTATTCACACTAAATTCTCCAGCGTCATCTATCATCTCGTTCATCAAGAATCCTGCTAGTCCTTCAGCAATTGCTACTACGCGTTGCTCTGGTAGGACCTGATCCCGTGTTTTCTCGAACTATATAAGAAAAGGAGATCAATATAAATATCAATCATGATAACAAAAAGTGACGGTAATAAAATAATGTTGTGAATGTATTGCTTACATCGACTCTATAATCATTCAGCTCCTTTGGTAGGCGTGCGAATGAACTCGCAAACGTAGAATCTACATAGATTCGTCTTCGGTGGCTGCCTCGCGCACTTTACGAGAATAGAATTCAATCAAAATAATAATTTAGCATCATAATTATATTGAAACTAGAAGTAAAGAGATGTGCGTACTACTTACCGAGACCGGCTTAAACGTCAGCTTCTCACTAAAGTCACCCATAACCGCACTCTTGAACTGGTTCCAAACCCTGTCCGGTAAAGAAAATGAATGAGTTATTTATTACGTGATATCTCAGGAAATCAACGAAAGAGACCGATGTAGCGCGGACCTCTGGAGCATGTCCTGCATGTCCCTAAACATTTCCAGGGGTCTCTTTAATGGGTCCATGACTTCAACTCTTCCCTTATCAAGTTGAATGTCTAGCAGAATCCAGTGAAAACTGCACACGTTTATATATATATTAGTAACTCATCAATTACACTTAACATCGAGTAAGCAAAAGTGAATGTGTACAACAGAGTAAGACCCTCACGCGAAATTGTAAGGAAACAGTATGTGGTCACAGAAATTTTGCTCCGTTAGAAACCTTAGAAGGTTTTCCTGCGTCTCCTCGGGTTTTGTCGTTAGCGTCTTTACATGTATTTTATCTGGGTCAATGAACCCAACACTAAAGATTGACCTTCTTTTACATTCCATGATCTTTATTCTGCATAATAATAGAGTACAAAAGGATATAATTAGGATAATTACATGCAATGAACTGAACAACTGAAAAAATAAACAACTTATATATAGACAATGAATTCAACAACTTACAGACAATAGTAACTCATGATAGATTTGTCGAGGGCGTCGAAAGCGTATAACTGGAAGAGTTCTGAAAACTCAACATGGATCTCTTCTTCTCGGAAGTAGTAGTCATGTGGGACTTTTGCCACGATTATTATTCTCTCACCTTTACGGCTTTCAAGTACCAGTTATGTAAACTCCGCATTTGTGTTGGTAGTTGTTGGAACTGCTCAAAGCTGACCAGAGGCTTTCCTGGGACATATGTAGGGACTACCTGAGCCTTGGGTAACTTGTCATCCTTGGGACCTAGCAATTCCTCAACAGTCACATTCATAGAGGCCGCAAGCTTCGCATATTCTTCCATATTCTGCTGGGGAATGTCATGGGATACCACCTTGAGGGGTGGGGTCGTTTTTGGCCTGTTCCCCGAGTGGGGGCGCCCTTTCTTTTTCCGGTTGCACTTTGACTTGATGATTTGCTCCCGCTTGCACTTCTTGATTTTCTCTTCTTCACTTCCTTCTGAAGTGCACGTCGATAGTCATCTGGCTTATGGTGTAAGTCATATTGCGATTTTGTGTTCCGAAAAGAAAGTGCATACGCTTTTTTGCTTCTCGGTGTATACCGGGGCGGGCTTGGGTTTCTTCTTTTGAAGCTGCGCAACATATTCGGCCTTTATGATCATGTCGTTTTCCTCGTCAGTACGATCGTAAGGTTTGATAGGAAGATTCTTGTGAGGTACTCTTGGGAGGGGCGACATTTGTCGTTTTGGGCTGCTGCATCGTTTAGTCCTTATCGACGGAGCATGCTTCCGCTTTTTATCCTTAGCGGACATTCTGGTAGGGTGAAATGTGTCATTAGGTCATTCCAAAGACCCTCTTTGTACCTGTCGGCGACATACTCACCCTCTTCCGCCCCTTTGGTCCTATTCCACTCTCGAACGGTGATCAGGATGCGATCCCTAACCATAACTCCGCATTGTTGTACAAATACATTTTTAGCCTTTTCAGGTTCCAACGGTTCACCCCGTGGTGATACCACCATAATTGTATAACGCGTAGAGCCGTCCAACTTTTTGGCCGGGCCTCGTTTGGAATATATTTTGCTCGATGTGGAGGCCTAAGAGAAGAAACATTCGTCAATTTATATATATACAACTCAATTAATGCATCTACTAATCACCGGACTTCATATATATACCTCGCCGGACTTCGTTAAGGTTCCACCGAGGCCGTCGGCTTCTCCATCAACGGAGCCGTCGGCTTCTCCCTAATCATTTCGGCCGACCTCCTCACCCGCACCAGAGGGGTTCAGATACATCGACGGAGATTCGGGTGGATCAACATGGGCGTCGTTGATCACATCCTCGAGAATTTCTTCTTGTGCTAGGTCTCTGCGCATTGGACTAGGTGGATCCATAGTTTCTGCAAAATGCGAGATGTACACAATATTATTTCCTATATACAAATATTGCCTATATACAAATATTTCCTATATACAAAAATATATTTCCTATATACAAAAAGTCTGGGGACCCGCGAGCACTACCACCCTATCCCTAAGTCCGGGGGGCCGCGAGCATTGCCACCCTAACCCTAAGTCCGAGGGCCCGCGAGCACTGCCACCCTAATCCTAAGTCCGGGGGCCCGCGAGCACTGCCACCCTAACCCTAAGTCCGGGGCCCACGAGCACTGCCACCCTAACCCTAAGTCCGAGGCGCGAGCACTGCCACCTAACCCTAAGTCAGGGGCCCATGAGCACTGCCACCCTAACCTAAGTCTGGGACCATGAGCACTACCACCCTAACCCTAAGTCCGGGGCTCATGAGCGCCACCCCTAACCCTAAGTCCGGGGGCCCGCGAGCACTCCCACCCTAACCCTAAGTCCAGGGGACCCGCGAGCACCACCACCCTAACCCTAAGTCCGGGCCCGCGAGCACCACCACCCTAACCCTAAGTCCGGGGGCCCGCGAGCACCACCACCCTAACCCTAAGTCCGGGGGCCCGCGAGCACCACCACCCTAACCCTAAGTCCGGGGGCCCGTGAGCACTGCCACCCCAACCCTAAGTCCGGGGGCCCGCGAGCACTACCACCCTAACCCTAAGTCCGGGGGACGCGCGAGAACTACCAGACTTATGGTAGTTATTTCTTCAGCTATTTTTAGGGATCGTTACTAGCTGGTTTTTGCGATAGGGGTTGTGGACTCAGACACGAATCGTTTGCTTGATGAATAAAAGGCAAGAAAAAACAAGCTGCCAATTTTGCCGCCATGTTCACCTTATCTTTATTTAGCACTATTATATATGCAATATACTACTATATATATAATATTCATCAATATATGCAATATACTACTATATATATACTATAATATTACAATATACTACTATACTATAATGCAATATACTACTATACTATAATGCAGTATACTACTATATATACTACTATAATATATGCCATACAATATATTACTATATATGCAATATACTACTATATATACTACTATAATATATGCCATACAATATACTACTATATATGCAATACAATATACTACTATATATGTAATATACTACTATATATATAATATTACACTACTAAATAATATTACACTACTATATATATACTATAATATTGCACTACTAAATAATATTACACTACTATATACTATAATAATATTACACTATACTATATAATATTACACTACTATTACACTACTAAATAATATTACAACTATATACACTACAAAATAAAAAAATAACTAGAAAACTGTTAGGGCTAGCCCATCCACTCGCCACACCATGCCGCCCGACACCGTCTGCCAGCGTCGCCACAGAGCCGGACGTATGGGAAGGGGAGGCGGTACTGGCGAGGTAGCGTCTGGCGGCTGGAGTAGCGCGGTTAGGGGTGGCGGCTGGAGGGCGCCGGTTGGGGTGGTGGTGGCTGAAGAGATCGGGCAGCCTGGCGGCGTCTCCTCCGTCGTCCTCGCGTGGTGCTCTGCGGCGTGCGTCCTCGAGTGGTGATTTGAGAGAAGAAGCGGCGCGCCAATATATAGGTGAGGGACCTTTAGTCCCGGTCCATATAACGCACCGGGATTAAAGGATCTTTAGTCCCGGTGCGGTTATACGAACCGGGACTAAAGGTCCACCCCTTTAGTTCCGGTGCGTGCCACCCACCGGGACTAAAAGGTTTTCGGCATCGTCCAACGCGCGCGCGTCAACGCCACACCTTTAGTCCCGGTGTGTAGCATGCACCGTGACTAAAGATCCTTTTTTCAATTTTTTCACTCTAGGGGCGCGCCTGTTAAAAAAAAATTAATTAGCATATTTTCTAAACATTTGAATTATACAGTTTTTGCATACTTATGAATTTGAGAAAATTTTCAACATGAAAAATTCTTGAATTTGAATAAGTAATCCAAATCTATTTTCTATTTTATAAAATAATTATTCTAACTAGTGAAACTAATAACCATTTTGCCATTTTCTATTTAAAAATGCATTAACTATTATATTTTGCATATTTTTGAATCTCACTAAATTTTTAACATAAAAAATGCTTGAATTTGAATAAGTGATTCAAATCCATTTTATGTTTTATAAAATAGTTATTCTAACTAGTCAAACTATTAACCATTTTGCTATTTTCATGTGATTCCGACGCTCCGGTGGTCTTCTTATCTTGAAACCCTAGACCGGGGCCCTGATCGCTCACCCTATAGCTTTCTCCGTACGAGGGTAGTGCGGTGAAACTTTCTATTTTTTTGGTTTGTTTAGGACATATGTACATGGAGATCAAATGTTGGACCAACTTTGCCACATTCTAGGCCCCGGTTGTCCCGCGACGGGAGTTTCCACGTACAGATCCAGGATTTCACTAAGTGTTAACGCATGTCCGAGAAGGGGGTCACACCTGGGGCCTACACATGGCACCTACCAACCTTGCACCACTCTCACACACATATCCTAGGGGCACATGCAAGTTTTCATGTGATTAGATGCTCTGGTCTTCCTTCTGCTAAAACCCTAGATCGGGGCGTAAGATCGTCTACCGCTATAGCTTTCTCCGTACGAGGGTAGCGCGGTGGACCTTTCTATTTATTTTGGTTTGTTTCGGACATATGTACCTGGAGCAAATGTTGGGCCAACTTTGCCACATTCTAGGCCCCGGTTGTCCCGCGGCGGGAGTTTCCACGTATAGATCCAGGATTTCACTAAGTGTTAACGCATGTCCGGAAAGAGGGTCACACATGGGGCCTACACATGGCACCTACCAACCTTGCACCACTCTCACACACATATCCTAGGGGCGCATGCAAGTTTTCATGTGATTCCGACGCTCCGGTGGTCTTCCTTCGGCGAAACCCTTGACCGGGGGCCCTAGATCGTCTACCCCTATAACTTTCTCCGTACGAGGATAGCGCGATGGACCTTTCTATTTGTTTTGGTTTGTTTAGGACATATGTACATGGAGAGCAAATATTGGGCCAACTTTGCCACATTCTAGGCCCCGGTTGTCCCGCAGCGGGAGTTTCCACGTACAGATCCAGGATTTCACTAAGTGTTAACGCATGTCCGGGAAGGGGGTCACACCTGGGGCCTACACATGGGGCCGACGCTCCGGTGGTCTTCCTCCGGCGAAACACCACACATCCACACATTCTCTAGATTTATGTCTCAAATAAAAGGTTTAATACATTACATAGATTTATGTCTCAAATAAAAGGTTTAATTAATACATTATTACACATCACCAACATCTAGTGTTGTGGTTTTCTTCCCACTGTAGCCATGGAGAATCTTCATCATTTAACAGATGCTTGGGTCAGGTTCACTTTGAATGGCGGAATTTCCTGAAACTTATTGTAATCTTCTGACATGTCTGTCTTGTCATCCACTCCCATGATGTTTCTTTTCCCTGAAAGAACTATGTGGCGCTTTGGCTCATTGTATTCTGTATTCTTTTGCTTATCTTTCATTTTTCTCGGTTTGGTAGGCATGTCCTTCACATAGAAAACCTGAGCCACATCGTTGGCTAGGACGAATGGTTCATCCATGTATGCAAGATTGTTGAGATCCACTGTTGTCATGCCGTACTTTTGGTCTACATGTACCCCTCCTCCCGTCACTGACCCATTTGCACCGAGACAAAGGGACCTTAAAAGTAGGTACATAGTCAAGTTCCCATATCTCCTCTATGTACCCATAATATGTGTCCTTCTGCCCATTTTCATCTGTTGCATCAAAGCGACACCACTGCTTTGGTTGGTGCTCTTTTATCTTGGGCCATCGTAAAATGTATTCCATTTATCTCGCACTTTGGAAGTACATATAGTCGAAGATGGTAACCTGGCCAACAAGTACAACTGATCTCCAATAGTGGTGTTATTCATGAGATGTGTCTGCAACCAACAGCTGAAATTCTTCTCGTGTTCCCCTTTAATCAAGGAGTCCGCTTCCGGGTTTTGAGCGTAGAATATTCTTGTGTTTCTCGATATACGGAGCCACCACGATGGAATTGTGTAGAACTGTAGTGTGCTTGAGTGAAAGAATTCCGTCCTACATACCATTGATTTTCTTCCTAGTGTGCCTTTTTCCACTCCCCCTCATACCGAGATTTAGGAACACCAATCGGCTTAAGGTCAGGAAGAAAATCAACACAAAACTCAATGACCTCCTCTGTTCCATAGCCCTTGGAGATGCTTCCTTCTGGCCTAGCACGGTTATGAACATATTTCTTTAAGACTCCCATGAACCTCTCGAAAGGGAACATATTGTGTAGAAACACGGGACCGAGAATTCTAATCTCTTCGACTAGGGGAACTAGGAGGTGTGTCATAATATTGAAGAAGGATGCGGAACAACAACTCGGTGACGTCGACATTGGACCACATTAATCAGAACTGATAGACTTTCTTGATCGATTACCTTCTGAGAAATTGCATTGAGGAATGCACATACCTTCACAATGGCTAGTCGAACATTTTCTAGTAGAATTCCCCTCAATGCAACCGGAAGCAATTGCATCATAAGCACGTGGCAGTCATGAGACTTTAGGTTTTGAATTTTTTCTTTCATATTTACTATTCCTTTATATTCACGAGAAGCCGACGGACCTTGATACAGAAAAGGACTTCAAAAAATATTTCCTTCTCTTCTTTGGTAAGAGCGTAGCTGGCAAGCCTTGAAACTTCCCTGAATGCTTGTCGTCTCGTCCTTTATGATGTTGCTGGTCCTCCCATGCTGCCTGGGTATCTTTTGACTTCCCATACAAGCCCAGGAAGCCTAGAATATTCACGCAAAGATTCTTCGTCAGGTGCATCACGTCGATTGCAGAGCGGACCTCGTGCACTTTCCAATAGGGTAGCTCCCAAAATATAGATTTCTTCTTCCACATGGGTGCATGTCCGTCGTTTTCGAACAGGTTGTCCTCCAGGACCCTTTCCAAAGATTACATCCAAATCCTTGACCATACCAAATACATCAGCACCAGTACGGGGGACATGCTTCGTCCGGGCTTCTCCCTTGCCATTGAAATGCTTGCCTTTCTTCCTTAAGTGATGACTTGGCAGAAAAAAACAACGATTGTACGGGTACACATTCTTCGTACATTTATCTAGATATATACTTTCAGTCTCATCTAAATAGTGCGTGCATGCATTGTATCCTTTGTTCGTCTGTCCTGAAATGTTACTAAGAGCAGACAAATCATTGATGGTTACGAATATCAACGCTTGTAGGTCAAATTCCCGCTGTTTGTGCTCATCGCACACACGTACACCTGGTTTGGCCCACAACTGTAAAAGTTTATCAACTAATGACCTTAGGTACACATCAATGTCGTTGCCGGGTTTCTTCGGGCCTTGGATGAGCACTGGCATCATAATGAACTTCCGCTTCATGCACAACCAAGGAGGAAGGTTGTAGATACATAGAGTCACGAGCTGTGTCAGGACTGCAGTTCGCTTCCCCAAAAGGATTCATGCCATCGGTACTTAGACCAAACCATAAGTTCCTTGCATCACCAGAAAGTCCGGAAGTCCTCTCGATATTTCTCCACCGCCCCATCGTGTGGTGCCTCAACTTCCCGTCTTTCTTACGGTCTTCCATGTGCCATCGCAACAACTTTGCATGCTCTTTGTTTCTGAACAAACGTTTCAACCGTGGTATTATAGGAGCATACCACATCACCTTGGTAGGAACCCTCTTCCTGGGTGGCTCGCCCTCAACATCGCCAGGGTCATATTTTCTGATCTTATACCGCAATGCAAAGGCGGTGGGCATTTATCCATATTCTCGCATTTCTCATGGCGGTTGAGGATGCAATCATTAGGGCATGCATGTATCTTCGCACATCTAATCCTAGAGGGCAGACAACCTTCTTTGCTTCGTACGTACTAGAGGGCAATTCGTTATTTCTTGGAAGCAGCTTCTTCATTATTACCAGCAACTTTTCAAATCCCGAGTTAGTCACACTGTCTCGCCTTCCACTTTAGCAATTCTAGTGTGCTACCCACTTTTTGGCCATCTTCATAAGTTGGGTACAATAATTTGTTGTGGTCCTGAATATCTTCTCGAATCGCAACCTCTCTTTTTCTGTGTCGCACTTGATGACCCACAAGTATAGGGGGTGTATCGTAGTATTTTCGATAAGTAAGAGTGTCGAACCCAACGAGGAGCAGAAGGTGTTGGCTAGTGGTATGGATCAGGAATTCTCTGCAAATACTTAGCAAACGGATTTTAGGGTTTTCGATAAAGCAAGTAAACAAAGTACGCAGTAAATAAAAGACAGTAGGAATAAATGCAGAAGTGGCCCAACTTTATGCAGCAAAGGACAAGCCGGTTGTATTACTTAAGATGACCAAACGTTCTCGAGGACACATGGGAAGACTGTCAAGTGCTTTCGCTTCATATAGTTGATTAGTCTTCTTTAGCTTGCTAAGTGTTGTGTGGGTGAACTTGTGCTAATGTACCGCCCCATCAAAGACTAATACATACTTGTGATTATATCCCTTGCAAACATCCGTAAGTATAAGAAAGTAATTAAGGTAGAAACCTAACCACAACTTTAAACTCTAAGACCCTTACGTCCCTTGTGCAATGGTTTCCTAACGGGGGTTCAGGTTTACATCCGCAACCCCTACGATTAGTAGCCAAATACACAATGCATTCCCCTAGGCCCATATAGGTGAAGTGTCATGTAGTCGATGTTCACATGACACCACTAGAAGAAGTACACCACAACTTAAATAACAATCTATTGAATCTTTCTCAACACAACTCCACTACTAACAACAAGACTTCTCCCATGTCCTCAAGAACAAAACGAACTACTCACAAGACATCATATGGATCATGATCAGAGATGGAATAATGATGTATAACAATCTGAAAATAAACAATAATTCAACGGTTCACTCAATAGCATCAACTACAAAGAGTAATCAACACCGGGAAAGTTTCCCCTATGAACTAATGCAAGATTCAACGCAATTGTTAGAGCAATATGGAGATGGTGATGAGGGTGCTAATGGTGATTATGCTGGTGATGATGATGATGATGATGATCCCGATGAAGTCCAGCTTGATGGTGGTGTTGATGGCGACGATCTCCCCTCTCCGGGAAGGAATTCCCCCGGCAGAAATCTGTCTGCCGGAGAGATCTTTCTTGGTGTTTTCCGCCCCGCAGAGGCGGCGAAATCTTTCTATGGTCGCTCCTCGAGTCTTAGGGTTTCGGGAGGTTGATATACGCCAGAGGGGAGAGGCTGGAGTGGGCCAGGGTGGCCACACCACCTCCAGGCGCGGCCTAGGGCTGCCCGCCAGGTGGTGTGGGCCCCCATGGCCCATCTCCACTGCCTTCTCGCATCCTTAGTCTTCGAAAATAGGATTTTCCATATATTTTCCCGGATTTTCTGATCTTCGCGAATTTTGCCTCCAAACAGCACATTTTCCATCAGAATCCTGACTGCAGTGGTCCATGCTCCAAAAGTCATCAACCATGCAAAAATAGATGAAATAACATAAGTATCACCTCTCAATATGGAATATATCAATGAATAATAGTGAATTAAGACATAGAATAGTGATGCAAAATGGACGATCAACTCCCCAAGCTTAGACTAGTTTAAATCGAGCTCAATAAACATGACCTCGGGTTTATGGAGTGAAGAGTCGATAAAAGAATTCAGACAAGAAACATCACATTCATAAAATACATAGATCATAATAGAAGACAACTCACTATTATATAACTCAACTTGTAATAAGTAAAGGAAACACAATAAAGATACATAAAGTGAATCATAATTGGTAATGGCAAACTTAGCTCTTGGTCGAAGAATAGTTGATAATTTCTTTCGAGTTCACAAATAGCTGGTTTTTCAATGATAGCTTTCAAAGTAGTAAACATCAGGATAAGAGCAATGTGCAAAGCAAGGAACATAAGAAACATGAATGAATAAATCAACATATGAATGAATGAAACACAACAACTCAAAATACTTGGCCGAGATAGGGAGTAGGTTTGACTCAACTACAAAGTAAAAGAAAGGCCCTTCAAAGAGGGAAGCAGGGATTACAAGTCTCATAAAGAGCTCCCAAAAATTATGATACTTACTAGCTTTCAGCTTTCATGGCCCCTATCATAGGCATCTTTAGGTGATTAAGGTTAAAGTGATCAAATATGAGGATATGCATTGACAAGTTGTAAGTTGAGAATCTCATGTCCCTTGAATACGAGGGTCAGCCCTCATGCTACTCAAGTTTCACACCGGTAAGTTCTTGTCATCGTAAGCATATGTGTATCATAGAAAACCGCCAATGTGGTACCTTGCCCGATGATACTAAGAATCCCCATATCAAAATGACAAGGCAAGGATAACAAGCATCTCAGCAATCTTCTTATTTACCATGGGAATATGTTTTTTTTCTCTTCCTCTTTCATAACCTCTTTTTCTTTTTTCTTTTCTCAATCTCTATCTCTTTTTTATAAGAAGAATGCTTCATAGATACTTGTTATGGTTACGTCTGGTTTCCACCATGTCAAGATGGATTAGACCAATGCCCAGCGCTTCTCTAACACACATGCATAACTCCATGGACTTACAAGTTCCCTTTCATTTCACACCATTTACATCCATAGACAAAAGAACATGATATCAACTTGGTACTAAGTACCAATTACAATGTTGAAAGCGCTTTCCCATGACAAAGATGGTTCGCTTAATTCACAACTTACAAAGCGCAAGCATATACGCAACATAGGTGAGCACAATGGTTCAAGTTTATTAAGTGCAAGAAAGTAAAGTGTGCCATCAAGTTCGTGAGAGCTTTAATCACTAATTTTCACATAACAAGTTTAATTTGGGAGGTAGATAAAACAAGAATTTACTTGGAATAGCAATAATGCTAATAGGTAGGTATGGTGGACACAAATGGCAAAGGTTTTGGTTTAAAGGAGGTGGATGCACAAGAAGAAATCCTCTCAGTACAGGTTTTTGGCTAGCAAGGCTGGGTAGCAAGTACAAGAGTTGAAGGAAACAAACAAACATACAAGTGATAAAGACAAACATGCAATCCTCCTTGGAAGCACAGAAGATCTTAACTAGAGAATACTAAACTTATGAGCAAATCAAGAAAGACAGACGATGAAATTATTTTTCTTTAGAGTACTTCTATCTTTTTCATTCAACTCTCAAAAATAGTGTTGCTACTGACCGAGCCAGGTTTGCCAAAACCAACTAAATTAACTCAATGATCCCAGAGTGCTACCAATACTAACAACAAGATCGATCATATAACCACGAATTGAAAACTAATATAAGCTATGCAAAAGAGTGAATGATAGAACTTCTCATTAATATTCCATAACGGCAACTCACACCAAGGGATACATATCTAACGAGAGAGGGGACACTTCCATAATGCAAACCATACTACATAATAACTCCTCTATTCATGATATGAGTCTACTAAAAAGGTAAAAATATAGAAGATAGTGATGTGATACCGCAGCACTCCCCCAAGCTTGGAACAAACCAAGGGGATGCCAAACCTGATGACGAATTACTCCTTAGGTGGTGGTGGTATCCTCTCATATTCGTCCGTCTTCCAAGGTAAAGGCTTCCCATCAACAAAGGACATCGTGGTTTCCAACATCCTGAAACTTGGCAGACTTATGAGTTTAAATCTAGCCTCATACTCATAGTTTTGATTTTGAACGTCATAGAACTATGCTTGCAGTTCGGTGGTTGTTTGGCGGAGTGAGAGCACTTCGTCTTTGAGTTCAGCAGTCTCCTTTTGGTGCTTGATGATGAGTTCGGAACAAATCTTATGGATGATATCCACTTCGTGCTCCGCCAGCTTCTTGTACCCAAAGACTTCTTGTTCCACAGCTTCCATCCTGTCCTCCAGACTTCCTTCACCTTTAGGGCCTTGAACCTCTTTAATCCGAACCTCCCCACCTTCGAGCAATAAATCCTTGGGATGAATCTTCAATTCTCTCATGTATGGGTTGATGATATCTTCCAAGGAATCTCCCTCAACTGATCCAGTGGAAGACATTGAGGCTACAAATCTGAGATTTTTACCTGGCAGAAACAGATCGAAACAAAAACACGACAAAAACACGATATACGAACCTCGGAAGATCCGGGGGGTTATATATTACGAAGTTTCATATCAAAAGGAAGGTATTGGGAGAAAACGAGTCGGAGGCGGAGTCCTGGGTGGCCTCACCACCTGGTGGCGCAGCCAGGGGTGGGCCCGTGCCATGGGGTGGTGTGGGCCACCCCGGCTCCGGTTCTGTCCCTTTTTTGCTTCGAAACTTTCCTTATTGACTGAAAACTGCAAAAATATAGTTGGATAGTATTTTCGCGGAACTTTTCTTACCGTAATCGTTACCTATTTGAAAATGCATCAGAGGTCTCTAAATTTGGTATCTAGTAGATTCTTCCGGAGTCATCTCTTGAATATCATTGATATCTTCATCTTCATACACTTATTACTTGAGTCATAAAACCCTTATCTTCCTTATTACACCATTGTCTCCACTACCTGGAAATTTCTTTCACACAAAACTTCACACAGTTCTCATTAGCAACATTAGTATATATGAAGTGATAAAACCTTTTGAGTCCAACTTCAACTGAAAACCATCAAAATATAAGCTACTAAAGCAACTCCTTCCGAAAACCCAAAAAGAATTCAAAAAGGAGATCGAATAAAGAAGCAAATGCAAGAGTGGCTAAATCTGTCAAAACAGACCAGCAGGTAAAAATCAATTTTTTCGAAAATCTTCTGTTGCTCAAATCAAAAAGTGCAAAACTAACGAAAGTTAAATAACAACCTGGGGAAGAAGAAAAAAAATTATAGCTCAATCTGACATACAGAGATCTCTCACGAATATTTACGATGAAGCACAAAAAATCTGTTTCGCACAACAACTTCCCAAATATTACTTTCTCTCATTAGAGGTCGATCTTGACAAAAAACCAAACAAAACGGATAAGGAGCGTTATTACCAAAGTAATAACTTCCAAGACTCAAAGAAACAAAAACAAACTGAAAGCAAAAAACAAATTGGGTTGTCTCCCATAAATCTCTTTCTTTATAGCCTTTAAGATGGGCATGATAATTTTGAAGAAGCTCTCATAGGGATATGAATTGAAGTGAAAGAGAGCATTAAGAAGCAAAAACACACACATATTTAAGTCTAACCCACTTCCTATGCAAGGGAATTTTGTAAACAAACAAGTTCTTGAAACCATAGGCAACTTGCATAAGAAGGCAAAAGAAGTGCAACATAAAAACTTTCAAAGATAAAGCGAGGAAACTTGATATTATTGAGATACATAAGAACACTTTTCCCTCTCTCATAGTAGCTTTCAGATCATGCATAAACTTAACAATATAGCTATCACAAGGACCATCATAGCAATGATCACTTATTCTAACAGAAAACACGGGAATACTAGCTCTTATAACACTATTTTGTGAAACAATATTAGATGTATCCTTACAAAGGATAGGTGTCCTCTTTTCATATTTAGTGCCAAAGTCTTTCACACTTGCTATTATAGGTTCATCAACCATTTGTTTATCAGGTTCAATAGCTTTACTCATACTTTCATTAACCATACTAGCTATCATAGAATGTTCCTTTACCTTAACTGGAAAAGGCATTTTCTCAATATAAGGTTCAGGTAAAACATGATTAGCAAGATAAACTTCAGATTTCTTGCAGAACACTCTTAGCAATATCTTTATAAGGTTCATGATACTTATTCCACTTCTTTTAGGCACTTCAATATAGGAAGCAAAAGCCTTAAAATAAGAAGCAATAGCTTGAGAGTCTAGACCATAAGCATTTTTAATATTTTGAAAGTCATCGGTTCCCATAAAAGATTCAATGCATTCATAATCATAATTTATACCTGACTTTCTACCTTTGTCATTCTCCCAAGCTTTAGCATTGTCTTGAATACGGTCCGTAAGATCCCATTTAGCTTCTTCTTCCATGCGAGTGAATGATCCAAGAAGAAGCATCCAATAAATCCTTGTCATGTAGAGAGAGCCTTGCATAAAAGTTATTGATAATAATATTGTTGGGGAGCTCATGAATGGGACATTTGAGCATTACTAACTTCAATCTCCCCAAGCTTGAGCTGTACTCTCCATCAAGAGGCCAAAAGTTGTATATTTGATTACATCTTTATGAATCTCACTAGGAGGATAAAACTTTGAATAAAATAGAGGCACTATTTCCTCCCATTCCGAGCTTCACCATTTTCAGCAGCTTATACCAGTCCTCAGCTCTTCCTTTCAAAGTGATAATGAGAATAACTTCTTCTTAACTTGATCGTAGTAATACCTGCACACTTGAACAACCCGCATAATTCGTGGTATAAAGAGTAAATGATCACCGAATGGATGCCCATCCCCAACATAGTAGTTATCCATAACACGATCAATAATTCTTGTAGGTATTTTGAAAACATCATTCTCAGTGGTGGCTTATCTACTACCTTAGCAGCGTAGTAGCATTACCAAATAAGAAACTTAGCGAATTATCCATAACGAAAAATAAAGCAACCAATGTGAGTAAACAATACTCACAAGAGAAGTTTCTTTACCAGCCCACTCTCCAATAGCGCTTCACTCCCGCAAGAATCGCCGTAAAAATAGTATTGATGACCCACAAGTATAGGGGTGTATCGCAGATTTTCGATAAGTAAGAGTGAACCCAACGAGGAGCGTAAGGTGTTGGCTAGTGGTATGGATCAGAATTCTCTGCAAATACTTAGCAAACAGTTTTAGGGTTTTCAATAAAGCAAGTAAACAAAGTACGAGTAAATAAAAGACAGTAGGAATAAATGCAGCAAGTGGCCCAATCCTTTATGCAGCAAAGGATAAGCCGGTTGTATTACTTAAGATGACCAAACATTCTCGAGGACACATGGGAAGACTATCAAGTGCTTTCGCTTCATATAGTTGATTAATCTTCTTTAGCTTGCTAAGTGTTGTGTGGGTGAACCTGTGCTAATGTACGCCCATCCAAGACTAATACATACTTGTGATTATACCCTTTGCAAACATCCGTAAGTACAAGAAAGTAATTAAGGTAGAAACCTAACCACAGCTTTAAACTCTAAGACCCTTACGTCCCTTGTGCAATGGTTTCCTAACAGGACTTCAGGTTTCTGTCACTCCGGCAACCCCTACGATTAGTAGCCAAATACACAATGCATTCCCCTAGGCCCATATAGGTGAAGTGTCATGTAGTCGACGTTCACATGACACCACTAGAAGAAGTACACCACAACTTAAATAACAATCTATTGAATCTTTCTCAACACAACTCCACTACTAACAACAAGACTTCTCCCATGTCCTTAAGAACAAAACGAACTATTCACAAGACATCATATGGATCATGATCAGAGATGGAATAATGATGTATAACAATCTGAACATAAACAATAATTCAATGGTTCACTCAATAGCATCAACTACAAAGAGTAATCAACACCGGGAAAGTTTCCCCTATGAACTAATGCAAGATTCAACTCAATTGTTACAGCAATATGGAGATGGTGATGAGGGTGCTGATGGTGATGATGGCGGTGGTGATGATGATGATGATCCCGATGAAGTCTAGCTTGATGGTGGTGTTGATGGCGACGATCTCCCCTCTCCGGGAAGGAATTCCCTGGCCTCGCTTGCATCGAAATGACCGACCAAGATCATCGTTAGCTCATCTGGTTCCCGCTCTTCACCCTCTTCTTCTTCATTGTCTTCCATTGCGTATCAGCGTATTCAGGAACATAGATCGGTAGTTGTCATCATCGCTTCTTCTTCACCGCCGCCTTCCATCATAATCCTCTTTCTCCGTGCTTGGTCCAAACATTATAGCGGACATGAAACCGGTCCAAGCGTGACTCAATGACTCTTGAGGAAGTGTGAGTCCGCTCATTTCAACATTCAACACATGGACAACACATAAACTATCCAGCCGCTTGTTCGCCTCGGCCACAAGGCGAAAAGAACGCACGCCTATTCTGTAAGCGTCAGAGCATCGGTCACCGTACATCCATGGATGGCTCATCTGCATCATATAACCATGCATATATATCAAACGCAATCACGATGCTCAAATTAGTACCGCGCGGTCTAAACGAGAAAATCGTGGCTAACCTTTTAGGACACCTGGAAACAAAGATGAGAAAACTTAAGTGTGGCTCTGGTACCTCATATCATGTTTTGTCTTGTGTGAACTCAAGTGACATCGCTCTAATAGGCATTTCACCGATCACCTCTAGTGCATATGAAGAAAAAAGATTAGCACAAAGTTATACCCACCTCACATAGGAAAAAAACAGAAGAGAGTGGAGGGCTGGGTGCATATATATAGGGCCAGACCATTAGTCCCGATTTGAGATACCAACCGGGACTAATGGTTCTGCCAGAGTATGCCATGCCTGCACTCCATTAGTCCTGGCAGGGCGTACCTAACTTATGCCAACAGGGGTCTAAGGACACCCGGTAAAAACTAGTTTCTTAGGTCTGTTTTATTCATTTGTAGTGTGTGACCCCTGCAAAATTTAGTGAAAAAAATGTGAAACATAGACTGTGACACCGGGTCATTTTCGGTCTAGGTCCGCAACTGAGTCCCGGTTTGTATCTTAAACCGGGACTAATGGTCCTTACGGCCGACAAAGTAGCTCGCCTCCTCGGACCGCCTGGTTTGGACCATTAGTTTCGGTCCTAGCCACGGTCGGGACTAATGGCCCGAACCAAAGACCCATTTTCTACTAGTGTTTTACTTGCAAAAAAAACTTATTGCTGATTTAGCAGGAAGCGGGTCAATTTTAAACTACATGTACTCATAGTTTGCTCGTTCCAAAAAATATTTTTGATACACAATATGATATTTAAACAGAGATCTACGGAGGGCTTTGACGAAGAATTGTCCCCTGTCCCCTTATCTTTTTGTTCTCGAGTGAACGAGCTCTCGCTAGCTCTACAGAAACCACCTATTAGAATTGTGAAGCGGAGGCCTAGCTGCTCAACTCTTTTTAAACCGATGGTCATGCTAATAACCACTGCCTTTTTAAAACTATTGTGTATTTGTGTTTTTCTGACCTTCAAAAACAGCATGGTTGCGCCCTACTAACATACGATGCATGTTGATTTTACATTGTTTTGTAACAACGAGATGCTCAGATCAAATAGAAATGTAAGTACAGATTAGCAGAGTGCCACCGCACCTCGCCAGCACATATCATGTTCCCTTCTCTCACCGATAGCAACAATCATCCCCGTCTCATTAAACATCTCACATCACATGCAAGATAACTTCCATCTACGGAGAAACGCAACACCATGGATATTGGGTGCACGGCATATATACAGCCAGTGCAACTGGCGTTTTAATCTTCACATAGCACATTGATAAACATGCGCGATATTGTATTTTTCTTTGGCTGATCCATGTGGATACTTTGTGTGACCCATATTGTAATAATTTGTAACGATGTTTTTCAATAAAGCAACAAAATCAATAAAATCCGAATTAGTTGAATGATAATCCGGATCAATTTATTTAGAATCTTAATTCCATGGGGGTTTTTACTATAAAATCAATGTATCTAGATCAATTGAATGGTCATACAAGATTTTTGCAATCGATTCTGTGGAAGATAAAAATCCGTTAAAGGTTAAGATATTTATGTGGTTCCTCAATAATAAGATCATGTAACTAAGGACAACCTTGCCAAAAGGAATTGGGACGGATGCAAAAATATTGTTTTTGTGATTCTTTGGAATCGGTTGAACATCTTTTTATTTCATGTCCTTTTGCTCGTATTATTTGGCATTTGATTTACTTCACTTATAATATGCCTCCACCTTCCAATATTAGAAATATGTTTGAAAATTGGTTGAATGAAATAGATAAGAAGAACAAGGCTCGTTTACGCATTGTCGTTTCAGCTATTTGTTGGTCCATCTGGACGACGCAAAATAACGTTGTGTTTAACAAACAATCAGGTAGTAATTTTATGCAGGTTATTCGGTTGGCGGCGCGATCCAACTATGGTCATACCTACTCCCGGAGGAGCAGCGAGAGCCTATGGTTACTGGATGCTCCTGCCCGACGGTCGCCGACTTTTTTTTCCAGGCTACCGGCTGGCGGTATTCTAGTACACTACAAAATGGATAGGAATATGTTGCTTATTATTTTTCGATGGTTGATATTTATCACAACCTTAGTTGATCCATGATTGTAAGATTTTATACTATGTGAATTTTTTAATAAAAGGCTGCGTGCATCACTCGATGCAGAGGCCGGGGCCAGCTCCCCTTTTCTAAAAAAAAGCAATAAAAGGCCGTATACAGAGGCAGGGGCATCCCCATTTCGTAAAAACATGCAAGATAACTTCCATCACCGCTAATTCAATTTGAATCACCACATTAATTTAATCAATAACCCTAACTATGGTGTATTGCCCAGCGCGGAAAATCAACATACCTCATCCGAGTCGACGACATTCTCATCGAATGGTGGTGTCTTGATACCCGATGCATCATAGACCTCCTCGAGCGTCCGCTTCCCAGATCGGCCACAACAACATCCTTCTCCACCGCCTGCTCTCAGACATGATTTGACACCGGTGTGACGACAGCCAGAGCATGGTCTGCACATCCCTGACCATTCGTAACCTCAACGACGACTTGTGAGGCATCAAAAGCCTCCGATGCGCCAACTACATGCTTTACCGACAATAGATCTGCCGCGACATTGCCTACTTGCTTCATCATTGGAAGCTAGTGGGCCGGCGGAGGAAGGGAGGATCTTGTGTGCACGAGTGGAGAAGCGAGGGGCGTTTTTTTGCCAGATTGAGGCAAAGTGGAGAAGCGTGGGGGAGGCGATGCGAGCGAAGGAAGTTATATACCTCCCAACTTTCGGGCTCCTTCAAACACGTGCAAATACATATATGCATACGTCGGGTACAATGTAAGCATGACGAACAGGTATCGAGCAGGATCATACGTATTGTAGAATTACGAGCTTGCCATCGAAAAGGAAGAGATATCGCAGGATCCTCGCCGCCCACCCACAAGTTTGGAGGAGGGGGGGGGACCGTAGCAAAAGTACATTCTTATAGGCCTTAAAGACTTGAGTTGGAGTGGTATCAATCGGCACAAAAAAGGAATAAATATGATTACGGGCACAACTAAACAAACTGATAATATCAACTGGCACAAAAAAGGGATAAATATGATTACGGGCACATCTAATCAAACTGATAATATCAACCGGCACAGAAAAGGGATAAATATGATTATGTGGCACACCTAAATATAATGCTACTAGCTTGGCTGACAGTATATAATGCTTAAAATTGGGTGCTTAGAAAATCCTTGATCGTCCCTTCAAGTTGCTTCATGACGGCCTTCCAGCCTGCATCGGTGGGGTTCATCTCGTCCCAGTAGAAGTAGCTGTTGACGTGATCCATGTCTAGCTTGAAGTTAAACTCCAAGAAGCCGGCTACGTCCACGCGCCCGCAGTACCCTTGGGATCGGTGGCCTCGCAGCACGGCCTCAGCCTGTTGGTGAACTGGTTCGAATCTGCACATCAAATCAAGAATGTCCCATGTATTAAACCAATCTTGCAGAGATCAATCATCAGAGATGCAATTAACTGGAGTAGTTTATATGCAAGTGTATATATATACGTACCGTAGGTGCCGTTGATGATGTTGGTGAATGCTGTGTTGATGTCGAGTACGAGGACAGTGTCGTCATTGGGCAGCTTTTGTTGCAGGTGGGTGTTGTGGACGGAGGCGATGATGTTTCCGTGCTGGTCGCAGCCGGTGTAGTCGCCGTTGCCATACCTGGCGCGTCGGGGCGTGCAGCCCAGCGGGTGCATGTTGTTGACGAGAATCTTCTTGGCCCCGAGCTTCCGCAGCCGATTCACGTTGGCCACGATCTCGTCCGTCACCTTGGCCGCCAGCATTTCATTGGAGATAGTCGTCGGCTCGTAGTCGTTGCCAGAGACAGCGACGAGGAAAACAGAGTAGGGGAGGCGCGATCTGGCGATGTGTCCGTTTTTGAGGAGACGCTCGAAACTGTCGACCTGCTGGCTGATTGTCGTCGCGTTGGTTGGCACTCGAACACGCCGGCACCGCCCGTGGCGAAGGTTATGCCGTTGAGGTAAAGGTGGAAACCGTGCTGGTTGTACGCGGTAGGGGCTTCATCGGGGCCCACTATCCTTGCTGCGAATGAGCGCGCGGATTAGTAGCTAGCTAGGACGCATATACAACAAAAAACTCCGACGTAATTAATGGACGTGTATAGACATAGTAAGTACGTACCAAGGAAATCAGGTTGGACCTTGTCATCGGAGAAGCGGCCGGATGATTTAGTAGCGCGGCCACTGGTTCTTCCGTTGAAGGACTCGCCGTAGGGATAGTACCATGCCCGCGACACCGGGCCACCAAATTTATCCGGAGTGTTCCCGACGTCGGCGAACGAATCTCCGAAAACGAATATGCTGGAGTAGTGCCATCTACGGAACGAGCGGCTGGACTCCACCACACAGGCAGCTGCGTGTAGGGTTCGATCGTGCATTCAGGGTTGATAGATGCTAATTAATCTCCAGCGACGACATGGAAAATAACAAGAATATAGGTAAGTACTCTCTCCGTTTCAAAATATAAGATGTTTTAACTTTGTGAAAGGAGTGAATCTAGATCTCTTTTAGTGTAAGGTTCATTCTAAATCTAGATGAAACTACACACTAAAAGAAGTCTAGATTCACTCTTTTCACAAAGCTAAAACATCTTATATTTTGAAACAGAGGGAGTACAATCTAAAATCTTGCCAACATGCATGATGCGTAGGGGAAGGAAGATTCGTGCTACACGACGGCGCACGTATACCTACCATGGAGGAAAAAGAGAAGGCACACGACGGCGGAAATGGCCGGAAGCTTCATTGTTCCAGACGATGTACGGCCGTGCGTGCGCTGTGGATTGATCGGGACTAGCTAGCTCGCGAGGAAGTAGATGCTCTGGTGCGCCGCGTTCATATCTTTATTTATAGCATCATCAGGATAAGCAAGCGAGATATTTCTGCAGACGGTCGCTCCCAGAAAATCTCTCATCCAACAAAAGAGAATGCTAGCTGCCTTCAGAAAAATCGTTCACCGTTCCAACTAATCGTTAAAATAGCGCGCGCTTTGCTATTTCTCGGTTAGTCGAGTAGCTCTCGATCGATTCCGTCTTAGATTCTTCTCTTGTTTTGTTTCGCTTTCTGTGGCCTATTTGTTAGGCTTTCTAGTTTATAGGCCCGGCTAGTTTTTTTGTTATTATTTGCATCGGATCGTTGAAGCACACGGGCTGGGTTTTTTCTGGCGATAAGCGGGCTGGTGGCTGAGAGGAAGTGTTGTTTCAAGTGTTGTTTTGTAGGCCTTGTTATTTTGATATGAATTTTTGGTTATAAAGTTTGTGGATTGATAGAGAATAGTGGGAGAAAAGCTGCTTGCCCGTAGAGTTTGTGGAGTGATAGAGAATTGCTTTTGGATATAATAGAGCTTATGAATTTTTGGGCTTCGAATTTCAAACACATGTGTAATTGCACATATGTCCGCAATTGCACATGGATGGTCAATTGCATATATGCATGCTATTTTAAACCTTATATGTTACCTTTTTAGATTTGTTTTTCCATATTAACTTATATCTAGGATTATAGTTGCTTATATTTTAACTTATTTTTGCACTTCTAACAAAAAATCAAAATCCATAAGAGATAAGAGAAAAACAGAGGAGTGATTCTCCTCAATCGTGGATGGTGTCGATGGACCGAGAATTTTCTTAATTCTTGGTCTCAATCTAGCACTAGCGACATCATGTATTAAGATCCCAGTGTGCAATTGTAGAGTTTATCATATCCAAGTGCACGTGTGTGTGCAACTGCACATATGTGTGTATTTGCATGTACGTGTGTATGCAAATTGCACGCATATGCACAAAGCAATTGCACATAGGTACGCAATTGCTAGTAATTTGAAACTTTAGATGTGTTTTGTTTGCATTTTCTTATTTAATTCGTAGTTGGCCTTGTAGTTGTTTCTTTTGGGCTTGTTATTGGTCTTCTACTTATGCAGGGAAAATCAAATCCCAAGAGGAAAAACAATCCACGTTGCCAGGATCGACCAACCGAGAATTAACACAACTCTCGATCAACCGAGCGCTAGGTGCGTCCTAAAATAAAAGGGGCTTGCTTCAGTGTTACCCCCTCCTCCCACGGTAAGAAGCATCACATCTTCGCTCAGGTTGTCAATAGGTTTTGGCCCAGCCAAAGCCCAGTTTGACTCTCTTTGTCCATGGGTCTCCACATGCCCGTCCCACCACATGTAATCACGCGTACAAGTGGTAAATGAGTCCACAATCGTCGCAGGTTTAGGAGTTTCGTGGTGCCACTGAAAGTTCCTGTCATGGGCACCATTGTTTATCTCTGCTCTGATCTACAAGGCCATCGAGGAACGCCCTAACCCTAATTCCGTGGTGACGGTCGGGCAACACAGAAGAAGGTCGACCTGATCACCGTTACCGGGCCCGCCAAGACGATCTTCTCTACGTGGGAGGTGGCCAGGCTAGTTTTGAGTTGACGGTTGCCTCCACCTCCTACCTCCTCCATTGTCGATCTGCATACTCCGCGGTGGTGTCTTGAGGTAATACCCTCCTCCCATTAGGTATGTAGTCCATGTAGCAATGGTCGACATCATCGATTCCTAATTTTTTCTTTTGTAGGTAATGGCGTACTATAGTTCAAGTATGACGGAGGAAGATAATGGGTACACGGATGATGAATATTCTAGTTCGGAAGACAATGACTGGTCTTTGGATGAGAATGAACTTCTCCAAGACGGGCCAGTCGATATGGATGATGATGCTGATGCCGAAGATGATAACGTGAGTGGCAATTTATGCGATGTAGATTTTAGGGCAACCACGATGTTTGCAATTTATGTATAGTGGTTTTTCAATTGTGTAGATGGAGATTGATGTTGACAAAGAGAAGAAGGATGTCAGAGTATTGGACACTGAATTCATCAATGAGGTATGTCGGGTGTTATCTCCGTCTGACATGCAATGGTTGCAATGATGAAATTAGAACTAACCTGTTGTTTTTTGTTTTATTTAGACTTAGACTTGGAGACATATGAAATCGGTAAACATGAGTGAGGTATGTATCTGATATTTATTTTTTATGTGAAGTAATGAATGGAATCAATATAGTCGTAGTTTACGTAAATTTGTTTTGAATGTGTTGGTCACTGTAGACGCCTAGGTGGAGAATGAATATAAGGTGGAACCTGACAATGATATTGGGCATCCAAAAGATAAGGGGGTATGTATTAGAATATAATGGAGATGAATTTTGTTTAGAAGCTACATGTTATGATTTCCACAGTAGCTATGCTAGAGAACATGGATTCAACATCAGAAAGAGTAAGACCAAGCTTAGCAAAGGTTGTATGAAAGAAGTTCTTAGGAGACAGTTTTTTATGTTCTAGGAAAGGGAAACATGACAACGGGTTGCTGACCATGGAGAACCACAGCCGCAGGTTAAGAACAGAGTCTCGCTGCAACTGGAAAGTGGAGATGGCCGTGAGGCGCAACAAAGAAACCGGGGACTGGCTCGTTGCAAGGTTCGTGGACAACCACAATCATATCTTAGCTGGACCAGATAACACTACAAGAAATGTATTCATCCACAATGGTTTGTTCCGTCGGTAGTCGAGAAGGTTCCTCTTCCGATGATTTTGTTCACTCGAACATGGCCCATGGAAAACTTTTTTTCCTATTTTCGCGGCCCTCTACTACGATGAAATCGCTAAAAACATGGACGAAACTTGGACGACGCGTGGCAGAAGTAAGATTTTTGGTTCCTCACGCGATGTTGGCTCACCGAAATCTTTTAAGGCGTGTGGGTCCCAGATTCCAATGTCTCTAGTGGACCATACATCCCGATCGCGCCTCCCTGATTTGAACACGATAATGTTGCTCGATGCATCCGCCGTTTAGTCAGTCTGTTGGGTCCCTAATGGCAGCCTCTCATTAGAAGAATTGTGTGTATCATGGAATTATTTCCTTCGCCGTGCTACCCTGCCCCAAATTGACATCGTTACTCGATGCATCTGCCGCTATTCAAGCTCCTAGGTCCCACGGTCATCCTCTCATTAAAATATACGTGTGTATGATGGAATTTTTTTCCTTCACTCGTGCCTACTTATTTGAACTCGATATCATTGCTTGATGCATCTGCCATTTAGTCACGCTGTTGGGTCCCCCATATCAGCCTCTCATTAGAAGAATCACGTTTATGATGGAATTCTAATATTTTCCTTCGGGACTAGAGTGGGAACTATCCTTGTAAGTATGGTATTGCATACGGTTTGAAGTGACATACCGTGTTCGGCACTCTACCATATGGATCAGGGGTAAGGAGAGATTCACTAAGATCATATCGATATCCATAGGGTAACCCTTAATTACATAGGATCCATAGGTGGTTGCTGCAGATCCTTGCAGTGGTTATTTAGAGATGTGATGACCGATGGTTTTCTAAGCACATCTTATTATGGAGCTCTCCCACACATGTCATAACAAAAGACATATATTTATCCTCTAATAGCTAATGCTAATGCTATTAGTGGATCCTAAATCCCCAGAACATTTTGCCTCATCAAGTTCTTTTATAGTTCCTATCTCTCTTGTTTACTTTATTGCATTCTTTACTATTTTGCAACCAGACAAATCCATTTCAAAACACCCTTACTTGAGATCAAGGACATCAATTAAGTATCCTTTAGTAGATAGTGACGAGGGGCATAAAGACCCTAACCAAATAGCTCTATGTGGTTGGATACTCTTACTTTTGAAACTAGCTACAATTGATCTGTGCACTTGCAGTTATCAAGCTATTTTCTAGCACCGCTCCTAATGAGCTAAGTTCTTTGTAATTTGTTCTTAGTTGCTAATTTATTAATTTTTATACTAAAGTTATTTACTGGTTTCTGTAAAACACCATGATTGCGCTTGGGCTTATGAACAAGCTTAATGTAACTGAGTACCTCAGGAGGTTTAATAGAGGATTTGTCAAAAACATTCCAAGGAAGAGCGATGAAGAATGCACAATTCATCCTTGCTTAATTTCTGTTATGAATGAAAAAATCTTTGCAGGATATGATCCCAAAGGAGGATCTCAGATCCTCATTTAAGTTCCTTCACCGAGTTATGTTGGACTGTTAAATTGAGAGACTATTCTGATGATGAAATAAAACTAAATTTTTTAGCCATTCTCTAACCAACACTGCTTTGGCCTGGTATAGAACTTGTCCTCTAGAGAAAATTGATACTTGGGATAAATTAAAACAAAATTATATTTCTTTTTTATCTCAATGATGGGGAAATACCAATTGGGGTATACCCATGAAGCGGAGTTGCTGAGCGAGCCGATCAAGCTTCCAACTCAGCGGATCGACTCGCCAACACGGCGATCGGCGATATCGGACCTGCATTTACACGCTGACTAGAGGCCCAAGACGGCGACTCCAATACAAAGCCCATTAGCATACTTCTAAACCCTAGCTGACTGCAATATAAAGCCACTAGGGGCATCCCTTTGAGGGAGAGCTCTCACACAAGACATTAGATCTAGTCTCTCCCTCCGCCTACGGCGGCTCCCTTGTAAACCAATCTATGAACATATACTGGATTGACAGCAGGACGTAGCGATCCTCCACCGAGGGGACGTGAACCTAGGTACATCGTGTGCCAATCTCGCTCCTGGATTCTCCTACGTCGCCTTGCTTCCTCTACGTAAGCTATCCCATTAGCATCTGTCGTGCCAATACCACGACAGTTGGCGCCCACCATGTGGCAAGCGATGCCTGGAGGTGTTAATCCGGGCGGGATCACTCGCCGTCAACACAACCAGATCCGTCGTTGGCGCGCACATTTTCTTGAGCAACAAATTGCGGCGGACATGGTCTGGTGGATAAGACTCATGCGCATGCACAACCAGATACTGACTTGGAAAAACACAGGCGCCGACATGCATGATCGGTTACATATGGCTGATCAGTTTTCTATTTGATTTCCTCTCACGATTGATTACTTTTCCAGTTGATTATTTTATTTGGTCTAACTTCTTCTGTTCAATTGACATGCACAGATTCGTTTGGAGAACTAAATTCTCCATGCCGAATAGGAACATGCCTCCGTATACCAATGGAATTCGTCGTCAACTCGAGATTGGAAAGGTAGGATCAAATCGGAAGAGCCGTGTACGACTGCTGTTGTCATTGTGCTGCAGGCGGCTGTTCGAGGTCGACTCTAATTCTGATCAGCACACCAAATCAAGCCAGCAGCACCATGTGCCCGTCCACGCAATTCCTGCGATGCATACACATATCGCTCATTCACGCCAGGCATCATGGCGATGGATGGAATAAGTTTACAAGATCAGATCGAGTCCCAGAAAAAGAAGTTAATTTATTAATTGATTGTTGTTCCTCACGTGAAGCTTTTTCTCAGTAGGATCTTGAAAGGAAAAAAAAGAGACACGAGCCGTGTGCTACTGCTGTTTGCACGGGAGTTGAGGAAGCAACAAGATCACGTCCGCTAAGGATATAAAAGATAAAACTCTCAGGTGCTATTTTACCGGACGATTACGCCTCGTAATTCTACAAACATGTATTTTTCTTTGCCTTGTGCGCTACTCTGTTCGTGCAGATTTATCTATCGCGACCGCTAGAGACGACCCGGCCACTCTTGGCATCCGGCGGCACCACGCCAGGTCCCCATTGGGCCCCTAGACGTGGCCGACCATATCTCTCACCGCCAGGTCACGTCTTGTTGATTCATCCACGCCGCCGTGGTCGACTTCCTCTTCACCCAGCACGTACTCAGGGCATTGAACGCCCCTGCTCGGAACTGCGGGCATGCTTCCGAGTACTGCTGGGAGCGGATCGACCTGCCCCATGGATCGATCATCCGCGCGGACTCGCCCTGCCACAGACTCGACATGCTCGGGGACTCGTCCCAGCGGACTCGCCATGCTTGTGAATCCTCCCGCTGCGGAATTGCCACGTTCGGTGACTCGCCCGCCGCAAACTCGGCATGCTACCGGCTAAACGCCACCCGGTTCCACCACGCGACATCCGCCCGCCGTGTCGACTCCATGTCCACCGCGTCGACCTCGCCCTATCGCGATCTCCGTCCGTCAGGCCGACCCGTGTCCGCCGCGCCGATTTCGCCATAATGCGACATCCGTCCGCCGGCCGACTTCACCTGTTAAAATATATAGCCTAGCTCTTTTCATCAGTTCGGACTTTTGGAATAATTGGCTAGTGCATCAATTCAATATGGTATCAGAGCCAGGAGGTCTCAAGTTCAAACCCGGCTAACGCACTATTTAATCTACTCCAAATAGTTGCGGTCCCTGATTACCTATGTCTAGTGTCTTCCCGTTTCTCCAGCCTAGACGTGAGGAGGAGTGTTAAAATATATAGCATAGCTCTTTCCATCAGTTCGGACTTTTAGAATAGGTGGATAGTGCATCAATTTAATATGGTACCAAAGTCAAGAGGTCTCAAGTTCAAACCCCTGCTAACGACTATTTAATCTACTCCAAATAGTTGTGGTTCGATTACCCACGCCTAGTATCTTCCCGCTTGTCCAGCCTAGACGTGAGGGGAAGTGTTAAAATATAGCATAGTCCTTTCCATCAGTTCGACTTTTGGAATAGTTGGCTAGTGCATCAATTCAATATGGTATCGAGCCGGAGGTCTCAAGTTCAAACCCGGCTAACGCACTATTTAATCTACTCCAAATAGTTGCGCCCTGATTACCCAATGCCTAGTGTCTTCCCATTTGTCTAGTTGCGGCCCCCGATTACCTACGTCTAGTGTCTTTCTATTGTCCAGCCTAGACGTGAGGGGGAGTGTTAAAATATATAGCCTTGTCATTTCCATCAGTTCGGACTTTTGGAATAGTTGGCTAATGCATCAATTCAATATGGTATCAGGGCCAAGAGGTCTCAAGTTCAAACCCCGGCTAACGCACTATTTAATCTACTCCAAATAGTTGAGGCGCCCGATTACCCACATCTAGTGTCTTCTCATTTGGCAAGCCTTGAAGAGAGGGAGAGGGTGTAAATATATATAGTCTAGCTCTTTCCATCAGTTCGGACTTTTGGAATAGTTGGCTAGTGCATCAATTCAATATGGTATCAGAGCCAGGAGGTTTCAAGTTCAAACCCCGGCTAACTCACTATTTAATCTACTTCAAATAGTTGCGGCCCCCGATTACCCACGTCTAGTGTCTTTTCATTGTCCAGCCTATGTAGCCTTGCCCTTCCCATCAGTTCAGAATTTTGGTTAAGATGGGTAGTGCATCAATTTAATACGACCTCCGCCTCACCGTGTCGACTGCGGTCCACCATGTCGACCTCGCTCTATCGCGATCTCCGTCCGCTATGTCGACCCGTGTCTGCCGCGTCGACTTTGCCATAATGCGACATTTGTCCGCCACATCGACCCCGTGTCCGTCGCGTCGACTTCTCCCAAGCACGACCTACGGCCGCTGTATCGACTTCACCCTAGCGCGGCCTCCGTCCGCCGCGTCGACCCCATGTCCGCCGTGTCGACTTCGTCCTAACACGACCTCCGTCGCGTGTCGATTTCGCCTTAGCGCGACCACGTCCGCCACAGACTCCATGTCCACCGTGTCGATTTCGCCTAGAGCGACCTTCGCCCATCGCGCCGACCCTGCCTCCGCCAAGGCCGACTTCGCCAAAGCGCGACCATACGTCCGTCGCGTCAACTCTTTCCGGATATGTCGAATGCGTACACCACGCCTACTAAGGGACCTTCATCGTCCGAGTTGCCAGAGAGGGTTGCATGCCACGCTGCATGGACTCACCACTGGGTGTCTCTTCCCTAGAGAAAAATCAATTCGCCTTTGTCAACCTTTGAAAGAGAGACTCGCAATGGCCAAGTAGTGCGGACGAGGACTCGCAAACCGAGCCTCGGATCGTCCACGAAAAACGCTAACCGAGAGCCATCATTAGAGTCGCCTTGCTTGACTGGTCTTCCGGGCCAAGACAAATGGCGCATACACAAACAACACCATGTCCTCCTCTACCTTAGACAGTGTGACTCGCACGGCCAAGTACTGCGGATGAGGACTCGCAAACCGAGCCTCGGATTGTCTAGGAAGAACGCTAAGCCGAGAGCCATCTTTGGAGTCGCCGTCTTTGGTACCAAAGTTCGCAGGCCAGCGCATGGCGGTACCTAAGTTGCCTGAAATTACCGCATTTCGAAAAGTTGGGCCGCCAACTATTGAGAGGGGCCATTTCGAGGCAAACTCATCTCACCGCCAAATTCAAACATTCCGTTAAACCGCCCGTGAAGTAGACGGTCGGGACCCTCATGTTGGTCATCTGTCCGTGACGCAAGCGCCAACGCGGCAACCTCTTAGGCAAATCAAGCAGCTAAGTGGATTGGATGCGTTGACCAATTTCACAAATCCATTCCCAGCTTTCCCCTAGCACCGACGGTGTCGGAATCCACCCTCCAGGCAGGACGATCCCTTCGGACATTTGACTTCCGCCTTATCGCGCCAAACCGCTGATCCCGAGCTCCAATGGCGATGTCAGAGCCGCTATGAGGCTCTAGCCGCCTCGCCGCCGATCAGCCGAAAGCAGCTCGGAGGATGGCAGATCCTACTATCAAGAAAGACGAAGTTCTCTCTACAAGCGGGTGAGCTACCATTCTCTTTGCTATTCACACTAATTACAACTGCTAGCTGGCTACTGAACCTCAAATTGTTTGTTAGCCCAACGCTGACAAATATATTTTGTCCACAGTTTTCTGTCAAGTGGGATCTGCGCGGACCCCCTTACCTGGTTACGGTAGTCCTCTATAGGTACGACTCTAAGGGCAAGAGGTATGGACACCATTGTTTCACAATGGAAGAAGCGCCAAGCAGATCTGCACTATATCCGTATGGTTGCCGCTCTGCGTAATCATGTTGAATTATGGCAAGGCATCGCAAAGTTCAGCTTCATGGATGAACGTGGCATCATGGTTCCTATAACGTGTGACAATCAGCTAATTGGGTTGATGAAAAGCTATGCTTTGGCTGCCATGTTTGAGCTGAAATGTGATATACTGGATGTGGAAGCTGCTGCAACTGAGTGTCGCCCTTCTATTCTTGGACAGGGTGGTTGCTCGAACCCAATTAGCTCCTGGTAAGCAAAGGTCTCTTGGGGTTCGCATGTTTGTGCTGAATTGTAATTTTTGTTTTATTTACTCTATAGATATTGGGCAGTTATGCAACAGTCTTGTTTCTTTGACAGGAAGCGCCGCAAGGCTAGAAACATGACTACTGGGTCAGTCATTTTGCTGCCCAAAGAAATTAAAAACGAGTGGAAAGATGTCATTTTGCTGCCCGAAGAAATTAAAAACGAGTGGAAAGATGATGCTGGACACGATTCTGGTGCCCATTGTCCCGGTGATGCAGAGTACGTGAAGCTAAGAAAATTGGCACCAAGGAAGAGGAAGAAGGCAGGAAATGAAGAAGCCAGTGGACGTGAAGGCTTGGCACCCAGGCTACAGAAGAAGGCTGCTGGCAATGAAGATGCATAGTAATGTGTTGAACTTGAACCTATATATGTAATTCTGTTAAATTTTGATTGCTCTGTGTGTGGCACGTTGCCATGCGAAACAATCTACCCACGTTCTCTGAGTAAAATGTACGGCGACTTACGGTTTGGAAATGCCTGAGTCAGTAGTTGAATCCGAAATTGTGATTGTGCCACTGCTATCTGAAAACAAGGATCCACTAGTTCCACAATTGCTGAGGGGCAGGAGGTCTCCAAATACGCACGAATGTAAGTGGCATGAATAAATTATTTAAGCTGCCACACTCCACGAAGCAGCAACTTATTTCAGATGCTGCACAACGACGTGGCAACATAAATAGCAATGTTCTCACCGATAATGCCCAGATGAGGAGGAAATTAGTACCACTTTCTGGCCTAATCTTGAGCCCGTCTATCTCACCGCCTCGCCTCCTCGCATCCCCTCAGATTTGGCGGCTCCCGGATCTCCAAGAATCGGGTGTACGTGCTTCCACTTTATAAATTGTGGTTGTGCCATTTACATGCGGCACAATCCACGTAGATTACGTTTAAACAAACCACCAATGTCAGAATACACTAGTAGAAAAGGTGTCTTTGGTCCACGGTCACGTTCCCAATCCAGGACAGAGATCTAAATCGAGGCAGAAATTGATCTAAATCACAAATTCTTCCACAAATTAATCGAGACAGAGATCTAAATCGAGGCATTTCATTACTCCAACCACAAATTCTTCTAAACAAAGGTGCGATTTCACATCCTACATTAATTCAACCACTAGTCAACAATTTCACTTCCGCTGCCACTGTCCTCCGAGCCGTCGGCTTCCTCGTCACTGTCGGACGGAACCTCCACAATGTCCGCATTGTTCGCGAGAAGGAGCACCTCTTCGCGTCGAGCGACGGCGATGACGGTGTACTTGGTCCGTCCAGGGTGGACCAGAACCTCTCCCGCCCTTCTCTTGCGGGAGATCCTGCACCACGCTACCACAACGATGCGGTTGCCAATCTTGGCCTTTCGCTCCTTCTTGAACAACACTGGCCAGTACGGGTTGGCCGCCGCGTACCGGGGCAGCGCCCTCTTCCACGCGGGCATCTGGCGGTGGCGCGCCGCGATTTCACTCTCCATCTCGGCTCGGCCAAGGAGCGGAGCCATCGGCATCCCCGCAGAGCTGATGCGCCATCCGTGGGGCACCGTCGCGGCTGGCGGCACGAGGATGTTGAAGTTTGCGAACATCACCGCCTCGTAGAAGTTCAGATCGGCATCTCCATGGCGGCACGGTGGAGATTGGAGAGGACGAGGGGATGGACGACGAAGCGACGCGCTGTGGCGCCTCATATTTGTACACGAGGACGACGAAGCAACGAGCGGAATATCCAAGGGGAATTGGTTAGACAAAAGAAGTAATGCGGGTCGATAAAAGAAGTAATGCGGGTCGAGTAATTTTTCCTCCCTGGAATCCAGGACCAATAGTTCAGACCGCTAGGTCAACAAGTACAACTATTACAACTTAAAAAGGCACGGAGCTTCAGCTAAATAGAACTAATTATCACACATCTCCTTGATCTTCCTAATCTTAGGCCGATGCGCATCTTCCTGCGAGAGCAAGGATCGAATCGTCTGCTCCTTCCTTTTAGCATCTTCCTTGCACAGCTTCAATAGTTTCTCTGCATTTTTCCTCATGCACTTGTCAATACTCGTAGTTGTGTACTGCAGGACTTTGGCCTGGTGGAGATCATTCCTTGCTTGAGCCGGCTTCTTGCTCGCTTAGCCTTCAGGGCAACGCCGTTCCTCTCCTTCTCGACTTTGATAACCTTGTCTTGCACCCACCGAGATCTCGCTATGCTTGGTCGTGTCAATCGTTCCCATAGCTTCATCTCAACATCACAAGAAGTGAGCTGAATACGGATTCTTTCAACTCGATATATTTCCCATAGTTTGTCCAGCTGTCAGATCGATTTGGGCCACTCGATCTACCCATTTGACAACACCGCAACTTCCGCTTTGCATCATTGCACGAAGTCCTCGACACCGTAGAAACCTCCTCGCCTGTTTCGCCCTTCGAACGCTACAAATTTAGCGGCACATATCCATGTTTACATACCGTAGGACTTTTCATCCGCTAAACCGTGATAGTTGAGTCATACATCGTCTGTTGGCCTAACACATCATACGCATGAGTAAACAGATTAGATCTAGGTCAAAAATAGATAATCGCCACGATGATAGAAATAGAGATGAGACCACTCACATCGAAATCATCGCCTCGTGCCACGACGAGCTCGCCATCTCCCATTGAACCCATGGCGAGGGGAGGGGGTGGCCGGAGAGGGATTGGGATGGAGGCGCCACGGCTTGTGGCTATGGCAGGATGGGAGTGAAGTGGGGAAAGTGGCTTCGAGGGTAAGGAAGAGAACTATGGGGAGGAAGAGAAGTAATGGGGACGTGACACTAGGATGTGGCCCACTGAACTCATGAGACGTGACACTCGCAACAGGGGAGCACCCGGTGTTGCCAGTTTATCCAGAGCAAGCGTGGCCAATCATGCCACAGAACAGCCTACTCACGGATCGCTCTCACGAAGACCATCCCAATCGTCCAAGCGCCCCAATCGAACGGTATGTAACAATCGTCAAGCAGAACAACTGTGTTACGGCGTGCCTTCTAGAAGACTCGGTCAAACGGCTAACCATGCAATGACACTGGTGTATCCATGTGTGGTTTGTGAAAAGAACAGACATGCAATCACACTAGGTGGATCCATATGTGGTTTATGGAAGTAACAGACATACAATGACTCTAGCTGTGATTCATGAAAAGAACAAACATGCAATGACACTGGTGGATCCATGTGTGGTTCATGAGAAGAACACACATCCAATGACACTGGTGGACTCTAGCTATGGTTCATGAAAAGAACAAACATGCAATGACACTGGTGGATCCATATGTGGTTTGTCTAGAGGAACACACATGTAATGACACTAGGTGTGGTTCATGAAAAGAACAGACATGTAATGACACTGGTGGATCCCTATGTGGTTTGTGAGAAGAACATACATGCAATGTGGATCCTTATGTGGTTCATAAAAAGAACTGACGAGCAATGACACTGGGTGTGGTTCATGAAAAGAACTGACATGCAATGACATTGGGTGTGGTTCATGAAAACAACAGACATGAAATGACACCGGTGGATCCATGTGTGTTTTATGGAAGTAACAGACATGCAATGACTCTAGCTGTGATTCATGAAAAGAACTGACATGCAGTGACACTGGGTGTGGTTCATGAAAAGAACAGACATGCAATGACACTGGGTGTGGTTCATGAAAAGAACAGACATGCAATGACTCTAGCTGTGGTTCATGAAAAGAACACAGTGTAATGACACTGGTGTGGTTCATGAAAAGAATGTATATGCAATGATACTTGTGGATCCTTATGTGGTTTTTAGAGGAATGTACATGCTATGACACTAGTGGATCCATGTGTGGTTCATGAGAAGAACACACATCCAATGACACTAGTGGATCCTTATGTGGTTCATCAAAAGAACGGACATGCAATAACACTGGGTGTGGTTCATGAGAAGAACACACATCCAATGACACTGGTGGACTCTAGCTGTGGTTCATGAAAAGAACAGACATGCAGTGACACCGGTGGATCCTTATGTGGTTTGTCTAGAGGAACATACATGCAATGACACTGGGTGTGGTTCATGAAAAGAACAGAAATGCAATGACACTGGTGGATCCTTATGTGGTTTGTGAGAAGAATGTATATGCAATGATACTGGTGGATCCTTAAGTGGTTCATGAAAAGAACTGACATCCAATGACATTGTGTGTGGTTCATGAAAATAATAGACATGCAATGACACCGGTGGATCCATGTGTGGTATATGTAAGTAACAGACATACAATGACTCTAGCTGTGTGTAATGAAAAGAACACACATGCAATGACACTAGGTGTGGTTCATGACAATAACAGACATGCAATGACACTGGTGGCTCCTTATGTAGTTTGTTTAGAAGAACATACATGCAATGACACCGGTGGATCCACGTGTGGTTCATGAGAAGAACACACATCCAATGACACTGGTAGATCTTTATGTGGTTCATGATAATAACTGACATGCAGTGACACTGGGTGTGGTTCATGAAAAGAACAGACATGCAATGACTCTAGCTGTGGTTCATGAAAAGAACTGACATGCAAAGGACACTAGGTGTGGTTCATGAAAAGAATGTATATGCAATGACACCGGGTGTGGTATATGTAATGAACACACATACAATGACTCTAGCTTTGTTTAATGAAAAGAACACACATGCAATGACACTGGGTGTGGTTCATGAAAAGAACAAACATGCAATGACACTGTGGATCCTTATGTGGTTCATGAAAAGAATGTATATGCAATGCCACCGTGGATCCTTATGTGTTTTGTTTAGAAGAACACACATGCAATGACACTAGGTGGGGTTCATGAAAAGAACATACATGCAATGACACTGGTGGATCCTTATGTGGTTTGTTTAGAGGAACAAACATGCAATGACACCGGTGGATCCATGTGTGGTTCATGAGAAGAACACACATCCAATGACAATGGTGGATCCTTCTGTGGTTCATGAAAATAACTGACATGTAGTGACACCGGGTGTGGTTCATGAAAGAATGTATATGCAGTGACACCTGGTGTGGTGCATGAAAGAATAGACATGCAATCGACACTAGGTGTGGTTCATGAAAAGAATGTATATCCAATGACTGTAGCTGTGGTTCATGAAAAGAACACACATGCAATGCCACTGGGTGTGGTTCATTAAAAGAATAGACATGCAATGACACTGCTGGAAACTTATGTGGTTTGTTTAGAGGAACATACATGCTAAGACACTGGTGGATCCATGTGTGGTTCAGGAGAAGAACACACATCCGATGACACTGGTGGATCCTTATGTGGTTCATGAGAAGAACTGACATGCAGTGACACTGGGTGTGGTTTATGAAAAGAACAGACATGCAATGACACTAGGCGTGGTTCATGAATAGAACGGACATGCAATGACTCTAGCTGTGGTTCATGAAAAGAACTGACATGCAGTGACACTGGGTGTGGTTCATGAGAAGGACACACATCCAATGACACTGGTGGACTCTAGCTGTGGTTCATGAAAAGAACAAACATGCAGTGACAGCGGTGGATCCTTATGTGGTTTGTCTAGAGGAACACACATGCAATGACACTGGGTGTGGTTCATGAAAAGAATAGACATGCAATGACACTGGTGGATCCTTGTGTGGTTTGTGAAAAGAATGTACATGCAATGACACCTGTGGATCCTTATGTGGTTCATGAAAAGAATTGACATGCAATGACACCGGTGTGGTTCATGAAAAGAATGTATATGCAATGACACCGGTGGATCCATGTGTGGTTTATGGAAGTAACAGACATGCAATGACTCTAGCTGTGGTTAATGAAAAGAACACACATGCAATGACACTGGGTGTGGTTCATGAAAAGAACAGACATGCAATGACACTGGTGGATCCTTATGTGGTTTGTTTAGAAGAACATACATGCAATGACACCGGTGGATCCACGTGTGGCTCGTGAGAAGAACACACATCCAATGACACTGGTAGATCCTTATGTGGTTCATGAAAAGAACTGACATGCAGTGACACTGGGTGTGGTTCATGAATATAATAGACATGCAATAACACTAGTGGATCCTTATGTGGTTTGTTTAGAGGAACATACATGCAATGACAACGGTGGATCCATGTGTGGTTCATGAGAAGAACACACATCCAATGACACTGGTGGAACCTTATGTGGTTCATGAAAAGAACTGACATGCAGTGACACTGGGTGTGGTTCATGAAAAAAACAGACATCAAGTGACACTGGGTGTGGTTCATGAAAAGAACAGACATGCAATGACACTGGGTGTGGTTCATGAAAAGAATGTATATGCAATGACCTAGCTGTGGTTCATGAAAAGAACACACATGCAATGACACCGGTGTGGTTCATGAAAAGAATGTATATGCAATGACACCGTGGATCCATGTGTAGTTTATGGAAGTAATGTATATGCAATGACTCTAGTTGTGGTTCGTGAAAAGAACTAACATGCAAAGGACACTGGTGTGGTTCATGAAAAGAATGTATATGCAATGACACCGGTGTGGTTCATGAAAAGAACATACATGCAATGAATCTAGTGGTTCATGAAAAGAACAGATGCAATGGCACCGGTGTGGTTCATGAAAAGAACATACATGCAATGACACTTGTGGATCCTTATGTCGCTTGTTTAGAGGAATGTACATGCTATGACACTGTGGATCCATGTGGTTCATGAGAAGAATGTATATCCAATGACACTAGTGGATCCTTATGTGGTTCATGAAAAGAACTGACATGCAATGACACTAGGTGTGGTTCATGAGAAGAACACACATCCAATGACACTGGTGGACTCTAGCTGTGGTTCATGAAAAGAATGTATATTCAAGACACCGTGGATCCTTATGTGGTTTGTCTAGAGGAACACACATGCAATGACACTAGGTGTGGTCTATGAAAAGAATGTATATGCAATGAAACTGTGGATCGTTATGTGGTTTGTGAGAAGAACATACATGCAATGACACGGTGGATCCTTATGTGGTTCATGAAAAGAACTGACATGCAATAACACTAGGTGTGGTTCATGAAAAGAATAGACATGCAATGACACCGGTGGATCCATGTGTGGTTTATGGAAGTAATAGACATACAATGACTCTAGCTGTGGTTGATGAAAAGAACACACATGCAATGACACTGGGTGTGGTTCATGAAAAGAATGTATATGCATGACATCGGTGGATCCTTATGTGGTTTGTTTAGAAGAATGTACATGCAATGACACCAAAGGATCCACGTGTGGTTCATGAGAAGAACACACATCCAATGACACTGGTAGATCCTTATGTGGTTCATGAAAAGAACACATGCAAAGGGAGGTGTGGTTCATGAAAAGAATAGACATGCAATGACACCGGTGTGGTTCATGAAAAGAACCGACATGCAAGGACACCGGGTGTGGTTCATGAAAAGAATGTATATGCAATGACACCGGTGTGGTTCATGAAAAGAACAAACATGCAATGACTCTAGCTGTGGTTCATGAAAAGAACACACATGCAATGACACCGTGTGGTTCATTAAAAGAATGTATATGCAATGACACTGGTGGATCCTTATGTGGTTTGTTTATAAGAACACACATGCAATGACACAAGGTGTGGTTCATGAAAAGAACAGACATGGAATGACACTAGTGGATCCTTATGTATTTTGTTTAGAGGAACATACATGCAACGACATCGTTGATCCATGTGTGGTTCATGAGAAGAACACACATCCAATGACACTCAGATACTTATGTGGTTCATGAAAAGAACTGATATGCAGTGACACTGGGTGTGGTTCATGAAAAGAACAGACATGCAGTGAGACTGGGTGTGGTTCATGAAAAGAACATACATGCAATGACACTAGGTGCGGTTCATGAAAAGAATAGACATGCAATGACTGTAGCTGTGGTTCATGAAAAGAACACACATGCAATGACAGTTGGTGTGGTTCATGAAAAGAACAGACATGCAATGACACTGGTGGATCCTTATGTGGTTTGTTTAGAGGAACATGCATGCTATGACAATGGTGGATCCATGTGTGGTTCATGAGAAGAACACACAACCAATGACACTGGTGGATCCTTATGTGGTTCATGAAAAGAACTGACATGCAATGACACTGGGTGTGGTTCATGAGAAGGACACACATGCAATGACACTGGTGGACTCTAGCTGTGGTTCATGAAAAGAACAGACATGCAGTGACACCGGTGGATCCTTATGTGGTTTGTGAGAAGAACAGCCATGCAATGACACTGGTGGATCCTTATGTGGTTCATGAAAATAATTGACATGCAATGGCAATGGGTGAGGTTCATGAAAAGAACAGACATGCAATGACACCGGTGGATCCATGTGTAGTTTATGGAAGTAACAGACATGCAATGACTCTAGTTGTGGTGAATGAAAATAATACACATGCAATAACACTAGGTGTGGTTCATGAAAAGGACAGACATGCGATGACACTGGTGGATCCTTATGTGGTTTGTTTAGAAGAACAGACATGCAATGACACCGGTGGATCCACGTGTGGTTCATGAGAAGAGCACACATCCAATGACACTGGTAGATCCTTATGTGGTTCATGAAAAGAACTGACATGCAGTGACACTAGGTGTGGTTCATGAAAAGAACAGACATGCAATGACACTGGGTGTGGTTCATGAAAAGAACAGACATGCAATGACTCTAGCTGTGGTTCATGAAAAGAACTGACATGTAGTGACACTTGGTGTGGTTCATGAAAAGAGCAGATATGCAATGACACTGGGTGTGGTTCATGAAAAGAACAGTCATCCACTTACTCTAGCTGTGGTCCATGAAAAGAACACACATGCAATGACACTGGGTTTGGTTCACGAAAAGAATAGACATGCAATGACACTGGTGGATCCTTATGTGGTTCATGAAAATAATTGACATGCAATGACAATGGGTGTGGTTCATGAAAAGAACAGACATGCAATGACACCGGTGGATCCATGTGTAGTTTATGGAAGTAATAGACATGCAATGACTCTAGTTGTGGTTAATGAAAAGAATAAACATGCAATGACACTAGGTGTGGTTCATGAAAAGAACAGACATGCGATGACACTGGTGGATCCTTATGTGGTTTGTTTAGAAGAACAAACATGCAATGACACCGGTGGATCAATGTGTGGTTCATGAGAAGAACACACATCCAATGACACTGGTAGATCCTTATGTGGTTCATGAAAAGAACTGACATGCAGTGACACTAGGTGTGGTTCATGAAAAGAACAGACATGCAATGACACTGGGTGTGGTTCATGAAAATAACAGACATGCAATGACTCTAGCTGTGGTTCATGAAAAGAACTGACATGTAGTGACACTGGGTGTGGTTCATGAAAAGAACAGATAAGCAATGACACTGGGTGTGGTTCATGAAAAGAACAGTCATCCACTTACTCTAGCTGTGGTCCATGAAAAGAACACACATGCAATGACACTGGGTGTGGTTCATGAAAAGAATAGACATGCAATGACACTGGTGGATCCTTATGTTGTTTGTTTAGAGTAACAGACATGCAATGACACCGGTGGATCCATGTGTGGTTCATGAGAAGAACACACATCCATTGACACTGGTGGATCCTTATGTAGTTCATGAAAAGAACTGACATGTAGTGACACTGGGTGTGGTTCATGAAAAGAATGTATATGCAATGACACCGGTGTGGTTCATGAAAAGAATGTACATGCAAAGGATACTGGGTGTGGTTCATGAAAAGAACAAACATGCAATGACACTAGGTGTGGTTCATGAATCGAATAGACAGGCAATGACACTGGTGGATCCTTATGTGGTTTGTTTAGAAGAACACACATGCAATGACACTGGGTGTGGTTCATGAAAACAACAGACATGAAATGACACTGGTGGATCCTTATGTGGTTTGTTTAGAGGAACAGACATGCTATGACACCAGTGGATCTATGTGTGGTTCACGAGAAGAACACACATCCAATAACACTGGTGGATCCTTATGTGGTTCATGAAAAGAACTGACATGCAATGACACTGGGTGTGGTTCATGAGAAGAACACACATCCAATAACACTGGTGGACTCTAGTTGTGGTTCATGAAAAGAAAAGACATGCAGTGACACCGGTGGATCCTTATGTGGTTTGTCTAGAGGAACACACATGCAATGACACTGGGTGTGGTTCATAAAAAGAAAAGACATGCAATGACACTAGTGGATCCTTATGTTGTTTGTGAGAAGAACAGACATGCATTGACACTGCTGGATTCTTATGTGGTTCTTGAAAAGAACTGACATGCAATGACACTGGGTGTGGTTCATGAAAAGAACAAACATGCAATGACACTGGTGGATCCTTATGTGGTTTGTGAGAAGAACAAACATGCAATGACACTGGTGGGTCCTTATGTGGTTCATGAAAAGAACTGACATGCAATGACACTGGGTGTGGTTCATGAAAAGAACAGACATGCAATGACACCGGTGGATCCATGTGTGGTTTATGGAAGTAATGTATATGCAATGACTCTAGCTCGTTAATGAAAAGAACACACATGCAATGACACTGGTGTGGTCTATGAAAAGAATGTATATGCAATGACACTGGTGGATCCTTATGTGGTTTGTTTAGAAGAACAAACATGCAATGACACCGATGGATCCACGTGTGGTTCATGAGAAGAACACACATCCAATGACACTCGTAGATCCTTATGTGGTTCATGAAAAGAACTGACATGCAGTGACACTGGGTGTGGTTCATGAAAAGAACAGACATGCAATGACACTGGATGTGGTTCATGAAAAGAACAGACATGCAATGACTCTAGCTGTGGTTCATGAAGAGAACACACATGCAATGACACTTGGTGTGGTTCATGAAAAGAACAGACATGCAATCGCACTGGGTGTGGTTCATGAAAAGAACAGACATGCAATGACTCTAGATGTGGTTCATGAAAAGAAAACACATGCAATGACACTAGGTGTGCTTCATGAAAAGAACAGACATGGAATGACACTGGTGGATCCTTATGTGGTTCAGGAAAAGAACAGACATGCAATGACACTGGTGGATCCTTTTGTGGTTTGTTTAGAAGAATACACATGCAATGAAACTGGATGTGGTTCATGAAAAGAACAAACATGCAATGACACTTGGTGTGGTTCATGAAAAAGAATGTATATGCAATGACACTGGTGGATCCTTATGTGGTTTGTTTAGAGGAACAAACATTCAATGACACCGGTGCATCCATGTGTGGTTCATGAGAAGAACACACATCCAATGACACTGGTGGATCCTTATGTGGTTCATGAAAAGAACTGATATGCAGTGACACTGGGTGTGGTTCATGAAAAGAATAGACATGCAATGACACTGGGTGTGGTTCATGAAAAGAACTAACATGCACTGACACTAGGTGTGGTTCATGAGAAGAACACACATCCAATGACACTGGTGGACTCTTGCGGTGGTTCTTGTAAAGAACAGACATGCAGTGACACAGGTGGATCCTTTTGTGGTTTGTATAGAGGAACACACTTGCTATGTCACTGGGTGTGGTTCATGAAAAGACAGACATGCAATGACACTAGTGGATCCTTATGTGGTTTGTGAGAAGAACAAACATGCAATGACACCGGTGGATCCTTATGTGGTTCATGAAAAGAACCCACATGCAATGACACCGGTGTGGTTCATGAAAAGAACACACATGCAATGACACCGTGGATCCTTATGTGGTTTGTGATAAGAACATACATGAAATGACACTGGTTTATCCTTATGTGGTTCATGAAAAGAACTGACATGCAATGACACTGAGTGTGGTTCATGAAAAGAATGTATATGCAATGACACCGTGGATACATGTGTGGTTTATCAAGTAATAGACATGCAATGAATCTAGCTGTGGTTAATAAAAAGAACACACATGCAATGACACTGGGTGTGGTTCATGAAAAGAACAGACATGCAATGACACTGGTGGATCCTTATGTGGTTTGTTTAGAAGAACAAACATGCAATGACACCGGTGGATCCACGTGTGGTTCATGAGAAGAACACACATCCAATGACACTAGTAGATCCTTGTGTGGTTCATGAAAAGAACTGACATGCAAGGACACCGGTGTGATTCATGAAAAGAATGACATGCAATGACACTAGGTGTGGTTCATGAAAAGAACAGACATGCAATGACTCTAGCTGTGGTTCATGAAGAGAACACACATGCAATGACACTTGGTGTGGCTCATGAAAAGAACAGACATGCAATGACACTGGGTGTGGTTCATGAAAAGAATGTATATGCAATGACTCTAGTGTGGTTCATGAAAAGAACACACATGCAATGACACCGGGTGTGCTTCATGAAAAGAATAGACATGCAATGACACTGTGGATCCTTATGTGGTTCATGAAAAGAATGTATATGCAATGACACCGTGGATCCTTTGTGGTTTGCTTAGAAGAATACACATGCCCTGACCATAGTTGTGGTTCATGAAAAGAACATACATGCATTGACACTTGGTGTGGTTCATGAAAAGAACAGACATGCAGTGGCACCGGTGTGGTTCATGAAAAGAACACATGCAATGATAGTTGGTGTGGTTCATGAAAAGAATGTATATGCAATGACACCGTGGATCCTTATGTGGTTTGTTTAGAGGAACATGCATGCTATGACAACGGTGGATCCATGTGTGGTTCATGAGAAGAACACAGAACCAATGACACTGTGGATCCTTATGTGGTTCATGAAGTAATCGACATGCAATGACACCGGTGTGGTTCATGAGAAGGACACACATCCAATGACACCGGTGGACTCTAGCCGTGGTTCATGAAAAGAACAGACATGCAAAGGGCACCCGGTGGATCCTTATGTGGTTTGTGAGAAGAAAATCCATGCAATGACACCGTGGATCCTTATGTGGTTCATGAAAAGAATTGACATGCAATGACATTGGGTGTGGTTCATGAAAAGAATACATGCAATGACACCCTGGATCCATGTGTAGTTTATGGAAGTAAATGCACTTGCAATGACTCTAGTTGTGGTTAATGAAAAGAATACACATGCAATGACACTAGGTGTGGTTCATGAAAAGAATAGAAATGCATGACACCGTGGATCCTTATGTGGTTTGTTTAGAAGAACAGACATGCAATGACACTGTGGATCCACGTGTGGTTCATGAGAAGAACACACATCCAATGACACCGGTAGATCCTTATGTGGTTCATGAAAAGAACTGACATGCAAAGGACACTAGGTGTGGTTCATGAAAAGAATGTATATACAATGACAGGGTGTGGTTCATGAAAAGAATGTATATGCAATGACTCTAGTGTGGTTCATGAAAAGAACTGACATGAAGTGACACTGTGTGGTCTATGAAAAGAACAGATATGCAATGACACTGTGTGGTCTATGAAAAGAATGACATGCACTTACTCTAGCTGTGGGTCCATAAAAACACACATGCAATGACACTGGGTGTGGTCTATGAAAAGAATAGACATGCAATGACACTGCTGGATCCTTATGTTGTTTGTTTAGAGTAATGTATATGCAATGACACCGTGGATCTATGTGGTTCATGAGAAGAACACACATCCATTGACACTGTGGATCCTTATGTAGTTCATGAAAAGAACTGACATGCAAGGACACCGGGTGTGGTTCACAAAAGAACAAACATGCAATGACACCGGGTGTGGTTCATGAAAAGAATGTATATGCAAAGGATACCGGTGTGGTTCATGAAAAGAACAAACATGCAATGACATTAGGTGTGGTTCATGAATCGAACAGACATGTAATGACACTGGTGGATCCTTATGTGGTTCATGAAAAGAACAGACATGCAATGACACTAGTGGATCCTGATGTGGTTTGTTTAGAAGAACACACATGCAATGACACTGGGTGTGGTTCATGAAAACAACATACATGAAATGACACTGGTGGATCCTTATGTGGTTTGTTTAGAGGAACAGACATGCTATGACACCAGTGGATCTATGTGTGGTTCACGAGAAGAACACACATCCAATAACACTAGTGGATCCTTATGTGTTTCATGAAAAGAACTGACATGCAATGACACTGGGTGTGGTTCATTAGAAGAACACACATCCAATAAACTGTGGACTCTAGTTGTGGTTCATGAAAAGAAAAGACATGCAGTGACACCGGTGGATCCTTATGTGGTTTGTCTAGTGGAACACACATGCAATGACACTAGGTGTGGTTCATAAAAAGAACAGACATGCAATGACACTAGTGGATCCTTATGTGGTTTGTGAGAAGAACAGACATGCATTGACACTGCTGGATTCTTAGGTGGTTCATGAAAAGAACTGACATGCAATGACAATGGGTGTGGTTCATGAAAAGAACAAACATGCAATGCCACTGTGGATCTTATGTGGTTTGTGAGAAGAACAAACATGCAATGACACTGTGGGTCCTTATGTGGTTCATGAAAAGAATCATATGCAATGACACCGGGTGTGGTTCATGAAAAGAACACACATGCAATGACACCGTGATCCATGTGTGGTTTATGGAAGTAATAGACATGCAATGACTCTAGCTGTGGTTAATAAAAAGAACACACATGCAATGACACCGGTGTGGTTCATGAAAAGAACAGCCATGCAATGACACTGTGGATCCTTATGTGGTCTGTTTAGAAGAACAAACATGCAATGACACCGGTGGATCCACGTATGGTTCATGAGAAGAACACACATCCAATGACACTGGTAGATCCTTATGTGGTTCATGAAAAGAACTGACATGCAGTGACACTAGGTGTGGTTCATGAAAAGAACAGACATGCAATGACACTGGGTGTGGTTCATGAAAAGAACAGACATGCAATGACTCAAATGGTTCATGAAAAGAACACACATGCAATGACATTGGGTGTGGATCATGAAAAGAATGTATATGCAATGACACTAGGTGTCGTTTCATGAAAAGAATGCATATGCAATGACTCTAGATGTGGTTCATGAAAATAACACATATGCAATGACACTGGGTGTGGTCTATGAAAAGAATGACATGCAATGACACCGTGGATCCTTATGTGGTTCATGAAAAGAATAGACATGCAATGACACTAGTGGATCCTTATGTGGTTTGTTTAGAAGAACACACATGCAATGACACCGGTGTGGTTCATGAAAGAATGTATATGCAATGACACTAGTGGATCCTTATGTGGTCTGCTTAGAAGAACAAACATGCAATGACACCCAGGATCCACGATGGTTCATGAGAAGAACACACATCCAATGACACCGTAGATCCGATGTGGTTCATGAAAAGAACTACATGCAAAGGATACTAGTGTGGTTCATGAAAAGAACAGACATGCAATGACACTGGTGTGGTTCATGAAAAGAACAGACATGCATTGACTCAATCTTTGGTTCTTGAAAAGAACACACATTCATTGACAGTGGGTGTGGTTCATGATAAGAACAGACATACAATGACACTGGGTGTGGTTCATGAAAAGAACAGACATACAATGACACTGGGTGTGGTTCATGAAAAGAACAGACATGCAATGACTCTAGCTGTGGTTCATGAAAATAACACATATGCAACGACACTGGGTGTGGTTCATGGCAAAAGAATGTACATGCAATGACACCGTGGATCCTTATGGTTCATGAAAAGAACAGTATATGCAATGACACTAGTGGATCCTTTTGTGGTTTGTTTAGAAGAATACACATGCAATGACACTGGATCCATGTGGTTCTATGAAAAGAAACAAACATGCAATGACACCGGTGTGGTTCATGAAAAGAACACACCTATAATGTGGATCTCATGTGGTTTTAGAGGAACAAACATTCAATGACACCGGTGGATCCATGTGGTCTATGAGAAGAACACACATCCAATGACACTGTGGATCCTTATGGTTCATGAAAAGAACTGACATGCAAGGACACCGGGTGTGGTTCATGAAAGAATGTACATGCAATGACACTGGGTGTGGTTCATGAAAAGAATGATATGTAATGACACTAGGTGTGGTTCATGAGAAGAACACACATCCCATGACACTGTGGACTCTGTAGTTCATGAAAAGAATGTATAGTAGACACCCCTGGATCCTTATGTTGTTTGTCTAGAACACACATGCAATGACACTGGGTGTGGTTCATGAAAAGAATGTATGCAATGACACTAGTGGATCCTTTTTGGTTTGTGAGAAGAATAGACATGCAATGACACCGTGGATCCTTATGTGGTTCATGAAAAGAACAAACATGCAATGACAATCGGTGTGGTTCATGAAAAGAACACACATGCAATGACACCGTGGATCCTATGTGGTTTGTGAGAAGAATGACATGCAATGACACCTGTGGATCCTATGTGGTCTATGAAAAGAACACATGCAATGACACCGGAAGTGGTTCATGAAAAGAACAGACATGCAATGACACCGTGGATCCATGTGTGGTTTAAAAGAATGTATATGCAATGACTCTAGTCATGGTTAATGAAAAGAACACACATGCAATGACACTGGTTGTGGTTCATGAAAAGAATACATGCAATGCCACCGGTGGATCCTCATGTGGTTTGTTCAGAAGAACACACATGCAATGACACCGGGATCCATGTGGTTCTGAGAAGAACACACATGCAATGACACTGTAGATCCTTATGTGGTTCATGAAAAAGACTTGCAATGACACGGATACTTGTGGTCTATGAAAAGAATGACATGCAATGACACCGGGTGTGGTTGATGAAAAGAACACATGCAATGACAGTGGATGAAAAGAACAGACATGCAAATTGACACCGGTGTGATCCTATGTGGTTCGAGAAAAGAATCACATGCAATGACTTAATGGAATTGCGAAAATAATACATATGCAATGACACCGGTGTGGTTCATGAAAAGAATGATGCAATGACACTGTGGATCCTTATGTGGTTCATGAAAGTAATGCATGCAATAGTGGATCTCATGTGGTTACATAAAAAGAACACACATGCAATGACACTGTGTGGTTCAAAAGAACAAACATGCAATGACAACGGTGATCTTATGAGGTTTGGTTTAGGGAACAAACATTCAATGACACCGTGTGGTTCATGAGAAGAACACACATCCAATGACACTGTGATCTTGTATGAAAGAATCGACATGCAAAGTGACACTGTGTGGTTCATGAAAAGAATGTATATGCAATGACACAGGTGTGGTTCTGACATGCAATGACTCTAGTCAGGTTCATGAAAAGAACACATATGCAACATTAACCGTGTGGTCTGAAAGAACGTATATAATGACACTGTGGACTTATGTGGTCGATGAGGAATGATATTCTATGACACCGCAGGATCCATGTGGTTCATGAAAAGAACACACATGCGGCTATATCGTGTGTTCATGAAATAAATGCATATGTAATGACACTGCATCTCTATGGTTTGTTTAGGGAGGAACACATTCTATGACACCGGTGGGATCTATGTGTGGTTCATGAGATACACATCCAATGACACCGTGGACTTCATGTGGTTCATGAAAAGAACTGACATGCAAAGGACACCGGTGCAGTCTGCGAAAAGAACACATGTATGGCGTGTTGACTGGCCGTGGTTCGCGAAAAAGAACCGACACCGTACCATACCGGGTGTGGTCTATGCAAAGAACTTATATGCAATGACACTGTGTGGTTCATGAAAGAACACACATCCAATGACACTGTGGACTCAGCCGCGGGCTCATGAAAAGGAAATGTGACATGCGTTGACACCTATGGATCCTTAAGAGTGGTTTGTTTAGAGGAACACACATGCAATGACACCGGTGTGGTCTTTATGAAAAGAATGTATATGCAATGACACTAGTGGTATCCTTATGTGTGGTTCATAGAGAAGAACGGCATACCGTAATGACACTGTGTGGATCTATGTGGTCTATGAAAGAACTGGACATGCAATGACACCGGGTGTGTTAATGAAAGAACCACATCCAATGACACCGGTGGATCTTATGGTTTCATGAAAAGAACTGACATGCAATGACACTAGGTGTGGTTCATGAAAAGAACAGACATGTAAATGATATGCCGGTGAAGCAATGCAAAATGACCGTAGGGTTAATAAAAAAAAGAACCTGGCCATACATGACACGGGTGTGTTCCGCGAAAAGAACAGACATGCAATGGCAGTGGTCCGCTTTAGAAGAACAACACACATGCAATGACACCGTGGATCCAGCACGTGTGAGCTCATGAGAAGAACACAACATCCAATGACACCGGCAGATCCCGGATGTGGTTCAAGAACCGGAGCATGCAAAGTGACACTCATAGGTGGTTCAAGAAAAAGAACAGTATATGCAACGATACCGGGTGTGGTTCATGAAAGGAACATGACAGCATGCAATGACTCCAGGTTCGAAGCTCATGAAAAGAACACACATGCAATGACACATTAAAAGCGGTGATCGCATATGCAATGACACCGGTGTGGTTCTGGCGAAAAGAATGTACATGCAATGACTTCTAGTTGGTGGGTTCTGCGCAAAATAACACATGCGCAATGACACCGTGTATCTTGTGGTTCATGGTACATGCAATGACACCGGTGGATCTCTATGTGGTTCTATGAAAAGTTAATAGACATGCAATGACACTTGGTGGATCCATGTGGTTCGTTTAGAAGAACACATGCAATGCACACCGGGTGTGGTCTATGAAAAGAATGTATATGCAATGACATTGGTGGATCTCTCATGTGGTTTATTTAGGGGAACAAACATTCAATGACACCGGTGGATCCATGTGGTTCATGAGAAGAACACACATCCAATGTGACATTCCGGGTGGATCCTTATGTGGTTCATGAAAAGAACTTCGGCATACGCAAAGTTGACACTGCAGTGGTTCATGAAAAGAACATACATGCAATGACTTCTAGCCGTGGTTCATGAAAAGAACCTGGCTAATCATGTAGTGACACCGCCAGCAGGTGGTTCTATGAAAAGAACCGATATGCACGACACTAGGTGTGGTTCATGAGAAGAACACACATCCAATGACACCGGGTGTGGACCAGCCGTGGTTCATGCGAAAAGCAATGTGACATGCGTTGACAACCCTGGTGATCCCGCGGTTTGGTTCAGAGAAACACACATGCAATGACACCGGTGTGGTTCATGAAAAAGAATGCATAATGCAATGACACTAGTGGATCCTTATGTGGTTTGTAGAGAAGAACATACATGCAATGACACCGTGGATCCTTATGTGGTTCATGAAAAGAATCGACATGCAATGACACCGGTGTGGTTAATGAAAAGAACACACATGCAATGACACCTGTGGATCTCTGGTGGTTTGTGAGAAGAAGGTGTATATGCAATGACACTGTGTAATCCTTATGTGGTTCATGAAAAAGAACCCACATGCAATGACACAAAGTGTGGTTCATGAAAAGAATGTATATGCAATGATACCGTGCGGATCCATGTGTGGTTTATGGAAGCAATGTACATGCAAATGACTGAAATTAGCCGATTAATGAAAAAAGAATCAATGGCCATGCAATGGACACTGGGTATGGTTCAGAAAACAATGTATATGCAATGGCAATCGGTGGATCTCTTATGTGTTCTGCTTAGAAAGAACAAACATGCAATGACACCTAAGGATCCACGTAGGTGAGTCATGAGAAGAACACACATCCAATGACACCGTAGATCCCCTGATGTGGTTCATGAAAAGAACTGACATGCAACGCAAGGATACTATAGGTGTGGTTCATGAAAAGAATGCACATGCAATGACACTGGTGTGGTTCTATGAAAAGGAACATACATGCAGCATGGACTCAGCGTCAGGTTCATGAAAAAGAATGCATATGCAATGACATTGGGTGTGGTTCATGAAAAGAACAGACATGCAATGACACCGGTGTGTGGTTCATGAAAAGAATGTATTATGCAATGACTCTAGCAATTGCGGGTTCATGAAAATAACACATATGCAATGACACTGTGTCAGTGTGGTTCATGAAAAGAATGCCATGCAATGACACCGTGGATCCTTATGTGGTTCATGAAAAGAATAACATGCAATGACACTAGTGGATCCTTATGTGGTTTGTTTAGAAGAACACACATGCAATGACACCGGTGTGGTTCATGAAAAGAATGTATATGCAATGACATTGGTGGATCTCTATGTGGTTTGTTTAGGGAACAAACATTCAATGACACCCGGTGGATCCATGTGTGGTTCATGAGAAGAACACACACCAATGACACCGTGGATCCTTATGTGGTTCATGAAAAAGAACGATACATGCAAGGACACCGGTGTGGTTCATGAAAAAGAACAGCATGCAATGACTCTAGCTTCAGTGTGGTTCATGAAAAGAATCGACATGCAAGGACACCGGTGTGGTTCATGAGAAGAACTACATGCAATGACACTGTGGTAGAAATGTGGTTCATGAAAAGAATGTACATGAAAATGACTCTAGTCCTATAAGGTTCTTTGAAAAGAACACACATGCATTGACACTAGGTGTGTGGTTCATGAAAAAGAAATGGTATATGCAATGACACCAGTGGATCCTTATGTGGTTTGTTTAGAGAAGAACATACATTCTATGACACTCTGTGATCCATGTGTGGTTCATGAAAGAACTGACACATCCAATGACACTGTGGGGATCCTTTAAGTGGTTTCAAGTGAAAAGAACTGACATGCAAGTGACACCAGTGGATCCTTATGTGGTTCATGAGAAGAATGGTACATGCAATGACACCGGGTGGATCCTTATGTGGTTCAGTGAAAAGAACTCGACATGTGCAATGGGACACCGGTGGTGGTTCTCCTATGAAAAGAACAGGTACATGCAATGAATTCACTAGGTGGTTCATGAAAAGTAATGGACATGCAAATGACTTAGTCAGGCATTCATGAAAAGAACACGCATGCAATGACACTGGGTGTGGTTCTTGAAAACAATGTACATGCAATGACACTGGTGTGGATCCTTATGTGTTTCGCTTAGAGGAATGTATATGCTATGACACTCTGGTAAAGGGATCCACGCGGTGGTTCATGAGAAGAACACACATCCAATGACACCCGGTCAGGATCCTCATGTGGCTCATGAAAAGAATCGGTTATGCAATGACACTGCGTAGGTGTGGTTCATGAGAAGGACACATGATGCAATGCGGTGGACTCTAGCGTGGTCTAGCCGGTTGAAAAGAACCGACATGCAAAGTGGACACACCCCAGGATCCTTATGTGGTTTGCCCATGAAAAAGAATGCACATGCAATGACACTGGGTGTGGTTCATGAAAAGTAAACAAAACATGCAATGACACTGTATATCTCGGTATATCCTTATGTGGTTCATGAGAAGAGAATACATGCAATGACACCGTGTGGGACGCTCTGAAGCCGTGGTTCAAGTGAAATGAACTGGAGGTATATGACAACAAATGACACTCGGGTGTGGTTCGTTATGAAAAGAAATGTATATGCAATGACACGTGGTGGATCCTCATGTGGTTTATGGAAGTAATGCATATGCAATGACTCTAGCTGTGGTCAATCAAGAAGAACACACATGCAATGACACTAGGTATGGTCTGGCGAAAAAGAATAGTACATGCAATGACATTGGTAGATCCCATGTGGTTTGTTTGGAACAACTACATGCAATGGGATACCAGGTGTGGTTCATGAAAGAATGCACAATACGCAATGACTGGCGGGTGTGGATCCTTGAAAGAATGTATATGCAATGACTCCTCCAAATTGGTTCATGAAAGAACACACATGCAAGAATCACACATGCAATGACATTGGGTGTGGTTTCATCGAAAGAACAGACATGGCAATGACACCGGTGTGGTTCATGAAAAGAACTTACATGCAATGACTTGGGTGTGGTTCATGAAAAACACATATGCAATGACACCGGGTGTGGTTCATGGACTGCGAGCTCCAGAAAGAACTAATATGCAATGACACTGGTGGATCCTTATGTGGTTCATGAAAAGAACAAACATTCAAAGACACTAGTGGATCCTATGGTTTTTAGAAGAACACACATGCAATGACACACAAGTGTGGTTCATGAAAAGAACAGACATGCAATGACATCGTGGATCCTTATATGGTTTATTTAGAGGAAGAGACATGCAATGACACTATGGATCCATGTGGTTCAAGAGAAGAACACACAACAAAAGACACAGGTGGATCCTTATGTGGTTCATGAAAACAACACATGCAAAGACACTGCGTGGTTCATGCGAAAGAATGTACATGCAATGACACTGGGTGTGGTTCATGAAAAGAATCGACATGCAATGACACCGGTGTGGTTCATGAAAAGAACTGCATATGCAATGACACTATATAGGGGTGTGGTTAATGAAAAGAATGTACATGCAAATGACACTGTGGATCTGGTGGATCCTCTTATGTGGTTTGTTTTTTAGAAAAGAACACACATGCAATGACACTGGGTGTGGTTCATGAAAAGAACATACATGCAATGACACGGGTGGATCCTTATGTGGTTTGTTTAGAGGAACAAACATGCTATGACACCGGTGTATCCATGTGTGGTTCATGAGAAGAACACACATCCAATGACACTGGTGGATCCTTCTGTGGCTCATGAAAAGAATTGACATGCAATGACACTGGGTGTGGTTCATGAGAAGGACACACATCCAATGACACTGGTGGACTCTAGCTGTGGTTCATGCAGTTAAACGTATATGCAATGATCAGCCGTATTTCGGCGAAAAAGAAATCGACATGCAATGACACCGTGGATCCTTATGGTTTGTCTAGAGAACACACATGCAATGACACCTCGGTGGGATCCTATGTGGTTCATGAAAGAACAAACATGCAATGACACTGTATATCCTTATGTGGTTTAGAAGAAGAACATACATGCAATGACACCGTGTGGTCTATGCAAAGAATGCATATGCAATGGCACTTGCTGTGTGGATCTAAATGTGGTTCATGAAATGAACTGACATGCAATGCAATGACACTAGGTGTGGTTCATGAAAAGAACTGGACATGCAATGGGATACTCTAGTTTTGTAGGTTCTGCGAAAAGAACACACATGCAATGACACTAACGTGTGGTTCATGAAAAAGAAACAGGACGTATTCTGGCAAATGACACTTAGTGGATCCTGCTGTGGTTCATGAAAAGAACAGACGCTTTAGTGACACCGAGTGGATCTCTCATGTGGTTTGTGGTTTTAGAAACACATACTGGCCAATAGCACTGGGTGTGGTTCATGCAAAAGAAATGCATATGCAGTGATGGCACTAGTGGATTATATATTGGTTTGCTTGAGACGTAATTGCACATTCAATGACACCTGTGGTGATCCATGTGGTTCATTAAAGAAGAACTGCACATCCAATGACACTACATGAATCATATCATGGTTCATGAAAAAGAACTGACATTCGCAATGACACTCAGGTGTGGTTCATGAAAAGAAGCCAACCCTTCTGTGTGCATGCAAGTGTAATTCGTGAAGAACATTTGTCCAATAGCCACTAAATGGACTCTAAACATGATCTGGTGAAAACTGAATGCACATGTAAGCAATTACACTGGTGGATCCCTTATGTGGTTTATCTAGAGGAACACACATGCAATGACACCGGGTGTGTGGTTCATGAAAAGAACATGCACATGCAATGACACCAGATGGTAAGATCCTTATATCCTTGGTGTGGTTTGTAGGGCAGTAACAGGACGCTGGCCATGTACTGGTGGATCTCCTGTGGTTCATGAAAAGAACTGATACATGCAAATGACACTGCACTGTGGATCATATGTGGTTCATGAAAAAGAACTGACATATGCACCTGACACTTGGTGTGGTTCTCTATGTGGTCGTTTAGGAAGAACATACATGCAATGACACTGGTGGATCCTCATGTGGTTTCATGGAAAAGAACTGTACATGCAATTACACTAGTGGATCCATACCTGTGGTTTGAGAAGAATCACATGCAATGACGACCGGGTGTGGTTCATGAAAAGAAATGGGGCCATGCAATGACACGGTGGATCCATATGGTTTATGGAGAGGAAATGTGTAGACATATTACGTCAATGACTCTATTGGTCTGAGTTAATGAAAGAACATCACATGCAATGACACTGGGTGCGTGGTTCATGAAAGAACAGGACGTATGCAATGACACCGGGTGGATCTTAGCTGTGGTTTGTTTAGAAGAACAAACGTAAAGTAACCACGGTGTGGAACATGAAAAGAACTTGACATGCAAAGTGACACTAGGTGTGGTTCATGAAGAAAAGAATAGACATGCAATGACCTTTGGGTGTAGTTCTAGAAACAACACTTACAATGACTCACCGTATGGTTCATGAAAAGCACACACATGCAACACACTGCGGTTCATGAAAAGAATCGTACATGCAATGACACCGGGTGTGGTTCTATGAAAAGAAATGTATATGCACGACTTAGCTGCATTCGGCGAAATACACATGCAATGACACAGGTGTAGTTCATGAAAAAGAATGCAGGATGCAATGACACCGTGGGTCCTCGGCGGTTCATGAAAAGGAAACAGTTGTACAATGACTCTGTTTGTGGTTCATAGAAATAACACACTCACCAGTGACACTAAATTGTGGTTCACTGAAAAACAGACATACTTAAAACCTTTGGTGGCTCTGATGTAGTTCTGAAAAGAAACAGACATGCAATGACACTGGTGGATCCTTATGTGGTTTGTTTAGAAGAACACACATGCAATGACACTAGGTGTGTTTCATGAAAAGAACAGACATGAAATGGCAATGGTGGATCCTTATGTGGTTTGTTTAGAGGAACAAACATTCAATGACACCGGTGGATCCATGTGTGGTTCATGAGAAGAACACACATCCGATGACCTGTGGATCATGTGGTTCATGAAAAGAACTTACATGCAGTGACACTGGGTGTGGTTCATGAAAAGAACAGACATGCAATAACTCTAGCTGTGGTTCATGAAAAGAGCATCACATCGGTGGACGATGGATGTGGTTCATGAAAAGAACAGACATGCAATGACACTAGGTGTGGTTAATGAAAAGAACAGACATGCAATGACTCTAGTTATGGTTCATGAAAAGAACACACATGCAGTGACACTGGGTGTGGTTCATGAAAAGAACAGACATGCAATGACACTGGTGGATCCTTATGTGGTTCATGAAAAGAACAGACATGCAATGACACTGGTGGATCCTCATGTGGTTTGTTTAGAAGAACACACATGCAATGACACTGGGTGTGGTTCATGCAAAGAACAGACATGCAATGGCACTGGTGGATCCTTATGTGGTTTGTTTAGAGGAACAAACATTCAATGACACCGGTGGATCCATGTGATGTTCATTAGAAGAACACACATCCAATGACACTGGTGGATCCTTATGTGGTTCATGAAAAGAACTGACCTGCAGTGACACTAGGTGTGGTTCATGAAAAGAACTGACATGCAATGACACTGAGTGTGGTTCGTGAGAAGAACACACATCCAATGACACTGGTGGACTCTAGCTGTGGTTCATGAAAAGAACAGACATGTAGTGGAATGTGGATCTATATGTAGTTGTCTAGAGACACACATGCAATGACCTGGTGTGGTTCGGGAAAAGAATGACATGCAATGACACTAGTGGATCCTTATGTGGTTTGTGAGACGAACAGACATGTTATTACAATGACACCGTGGATCACTTATGTGGTTCATGAAAAGAACTGACATGCAATGACATTGGTGGATCCTTATGTGGTTCATGAAAAGAACTGACATGCAATGACACTTGGTGTGGTTCATGAAAAGAACACACATGCGATGACACTGGTGGATCCTTATGTGGTTTCTTAGAAGAACAGACATGCAATTACACTGGTGGATCCTTATGGTTTATGAAAAGAACCGACATGCAATGACACTGGGTGTGGTTCATGAAAAGAAACAGACATGCAATGACACCGGTGGATCCATGTGTGGTTTATGGAAGTAACAAACATGCAAATGACTCTAAACGTGGTTAATGAAAGAACACACATGCAATGACACAGGGTGGTTCATGAAAAGAAGGACATGCAATGACACTGGTGGATCCTTATGTGGTTTTTTTAGAAGAACAAACATGCAATGACACCGGTGTGGTTCATGAAAAGAACTGACATGCAGTGACACTAGGTGTGGTTCATGAAAAGAATAGACATGCAATGACACTTTGGGTGTGGTTCATGAAAAGAACACACATGCAATGACTCAGTATGGTTCATGAAAAGAACACACATGCAATGACAGGTGTGGTTCATGAAAAAGAACAGACATGCAATGACCTTGGAAGGTGTGGTTCATGAAAAGAACAGGACATGCAATGACTCTAGTGTGGTTCATGAAAATAACACACATGCAATGACACTAGGTGTGGTTCATGAAAAGAATGTACATGCAACGACACCGGTGGTCTCGATGTGGTTCTTGAAAAGAGCATATATGCAATGACACTAGTGGATCCTTATGTGGTTTGTTTAGAAGAACACACATGCAATGACATGGGTGTGGTTCATGAAAAGAACAGACATGCAATGACACTGGTGGATCCTTATGTGGTTTTGTTTAGAGGAACAAACATTCAATGACACCGGTGGATCCATGTCTGGTTCATGAGAAGAACACACATCCGATGACACTGGTGGATCTTATGTGGTTCATGAAAAGAACTTACATGCAGGACACCGGTGTGGTTCATGAAAAGAACAAACATGCAATAACTCTAGCTGTGGTTCATGAAAAGAACTGACATCCAGTGACACTGGATGTGGTTCATGAAAAGAACAGACATGCAATGACACTAGGTGTGGTTAATGAAAAGAACAGACATGCAATGACTCTAGTTATGGTTCATGAAAAGAACACACATGCAGTGACACTGGGTGTGGTTCATGAAAAGAACAGACATGTAGTGACACGGTGGATCCTCATGTGGTTTGTCTAGAGGAACACACATGCAATGACTCTAGCGTGGTTCACAAAAAAGAACTGACATGTAGTGACACTGTGGTTCATGAAAAAACATACATGCAATGACACTAGGTGTGGTTCATGAAAAGAACATACATGCAATGACTCTGGTGTGGTTCATGAAAATATGGATATGCAATGTAACCGGGTGTGTTCATGAAAATAATGCACAGTGATCATATGTGGTTCATGAAAACAACAGACATGCAATGACACTAGTGGATCCTGATGTGGTTTGTTTAGAAGAACACACATGCAATGACACTGGGTGTGGTTCATGAAAAGAACAAACATGCAATGACAGTGGTGGATCCTTATGTGGTTCATGAAAAGAACTGACATGCAATGACACTCGGTGTGGTTCATGAAAAGAACACACATGCAAATGACACTGGGTGATCCTTATGTGGTTTGTGAGAAGAACAGACATGCAATAACACTGGTGGATCCTTATGTAGTTCATGAGAAGAACATGCAATGACACTGGGTGTGGTTCATGAAAAGAACAGACATGCAATGACACCGGTGGATCCATGTGTGGTTTATGGAAGTAACAGACATGCAATGACTCTGGCAGTGGTTAATGAAAAGAACATACATGCAATGACACTGGGTGTGGTTCATGAAAAGAACAGACATGCAATGACACTGGTGGATCCTTATGTGGTTTGTTTAGAAGAACAAACATGCAATGACTCCAGCTGTGGTTCATGAAAAGAACACACATGCAATGACACTGGGTGTGGTTCATGAAAAGAACAGACATGCAATGACACTGGGTGTGGTTCATGAAAAGAACAGACATGCAATGACTCTAGCTGTGGTTCATGAAAATAACACACATGCAATGACACTAGGTGTGGTCCATGAAAAGAACAGACATGCAACGACACTGGTGGCTCCTGATGTGGTTCTTGAAAAGAACAGACATGCAATGACACTAGTGGATCCTTATGTGGTTTGTTTAGAAGAACACACATGCAATGACACTGGGTGTGGTTCATGAAAAGAACAGACATGCAATGACACTGGTGGATCCTTATGTGGTTTGTTTAGAGGAACAAACATTCAATGACACCGGTGGATCCATGTCTGGTTCATGAGAAGAACACACATCCGATGACACTGGTGGATCCTTATGTGGTTCATGAAAAGAACACATGCAGTGACACCGTGTGGTTCATGAAAACACGCATATGCAATAACTCTAGCTGTGGTTCATGAAAAGAACTGACATCCAGTGACACTGGATGTGGTTCATGAAAAGAACAGACATGCAATGACACTAGGTGTGGTTAATGAAAAGAACAGACATGCAATGACTCTAGTTATGGTTCATGAAAAGAACACACATGCAGTGACACTGGGTGTGGTTCATGAAAAGAACAGACATGCAATGACACTGGTGGATCCTATGGTTCATGAAAAGAAACGGACATGCAATGACACTCTGGATCCTCATGTGGTTTGTTTAGAAGAACACACATGCAATGACACTGGGTGTGGTTCATGCAAAGAATGTATATGCAATGGCATCTCCTATGTGGTTTGTTTAGAGGAACAAATATCAATGACGACACCGGTGGATCCATGTGATGTTCATTAGAAAGAACAGACATCCAATGACACGGTGGATCCTTATGTGGTTCATGAAAAGAATCGACCAAAGGACACTAGGTGTTGTTCATGAAAAGAATCGACATGCAATGACACCAGTGTGATCTTGATGTGGTTTCGATAGAAGAACACACATCCAATGACACCGGTGACTCTAGCTGTGGTTCATAGAAAAGAAGCAGACATGTAGTGACACCGGATCCTTATGTGGTTCATGAAAGGAACACACATGCAATGACACTGGGTGTGGTTCAGAAAAGAACACACATGCAATGACACTAGTGGATCCTATGTGGTTTGTGACGAACAGACATGCAATGACACCGGTGGATCCTTATGTAGTTCATGAAAAGTGTGGATTCATGAAAAGAACGACATGCAATGACATTGGTGGATCCTTATGTGGTTCATGAAAAAGAACGGACATGCAATGACACTGGTGTGGTTCATGAAAGAACACACATGCGATGACACTGGTGGATCCTTATGTGGTTCATGAGAAGAATGACATGCAATTACACCTTGGTGTATGGTTTATGAAAAGAACTGACATGCAATGACAACTTTGGGTGTGGTTCTTGAAAAGAAACGTATATGCAATGACACCGTGGATGTGTGGTTTATGGAAGTACGACATGCAATGACTCTAGCTGTGGTTAATGAAAAGAACACACATGCAATGACACCGGGTGTGGTTCATGAAAAGAAATGATATGCAATGACACTATGTGGTTTGTTTAGAAGAACACACATGCAATGACACTGGTGTAGTTCATGAGTGGATCCTTATGTGGTTTGTTTAGAAGAACAAACATGCAATGACACCGGCAGTGTGGTTCATGAAAAGAACACACATCTGATGACAATAGTGGTTCATGAAAAAGAATAGACATGCAATGACACTGTGTGGTTCATGAAAAGAACACACATGCAATGACTCGGTATGGTTCATGAAAAAGAACACACATGCAATGACACTGGGTGTGGTTCATGAAAAGAACAGACATGCACTGATACCGGGTGTGGTTCATGAAAAGAATGTACATGCAATGACTCTAGTCGTAGTTCATGAAAATAACACACATGCAATGACACTAGGTGTGGTTCATGAAAAAACAGACATGCAACGACACCGGTGGCTCTCGTGGTTCTTGAAAAACAGACATGCAATGACACTAGTGGATCCTTATGTGGTTTGTTTAGAAGAACACACATGCAATGACACGGTGTGGTTCATGAAAAGAAACGGACATGCAATGACAGTGGATCCTTATGTGGTTTGTTTAGAGGAACAAACATTCAATGACACGGTGGATCCATGTACACGGTTCATGAGAAGAACACACATCCGATGACAGTGGATCCTTATGTGGTTCATGAAAAAGAACTTACATGCGTGACACCGGGTGTGGTTCATGAAAAGAACAGACATGCAATAACTCTAGCTGTGGTTCATGAAAAGAATCCACATCCAAAGGACACCGGATGGTTCATGAAAAGAAGGACATGCAATGACACTAGGTGTGGTTAATGAAAAGAACAGACATGCAATGACTCTAGTTATGGTTCATGAAAAGAACACACATGCAGTGACACTGGGTGTGGTTCATGAAAAGAACAGAACATGTAGTGACATTGGTGGATCTTATGTGGTTCTAGAGGAACACATGCAATGACTCTAGCTGTGGTCTACAAAAAGAATCCGACATGTAGTGACACTAGGTGTGGTTTCTTGAAAGAACAGACATGCAATGACCTTTGGGTGTGGTTCATGAAAAGAACATACATGCAATGACTCTAGCCGTGGTTCATGAAAATAATGTATATGCAATGTAACTGGGTGTGGTTCATGAAAATATGAGACATGCAATGACACCGTGGATCCTTATGTAGTTCATGAAAACAAACAGACATGCAATGACACTAGTGGATCCTGATGTGGTTTGTTTAGAAGAACACATGCAATGACACTGGGTGTGGTTCATGAAAAGAACAAACATGCAATGACAGTGGTGGATCCTTATGTGGTTCATGAAAAGAACTGACATGCAATGACACTCGGTGTGGTTCATGAAAAGAACGCACATGCAATGACACTGGTGGATCCTTATGTGGTTTGTGAGAAGAACAGACATGCAATAACACTGGTGGATCCTTATGTGGTTCATGAGAAGAACTGACATGCAATGACACTGGGTGTGGTTCATGAAAAGAACAGACATGCAATGACACCGGTGGATCCATGTGGTTTATGGAAAGTAATGACATGCAATGACTCTGGCAGTGGTTAATGAAAAGAACACACATGCAATGACACTGTGTGTGGTTCATGAAAAGAACAGACATGCAATGACACTGGTGGATCCTTATGTGGTTTGTTTAGAAGAACAAACATGCAATGACACCGGTGGATCCACGTGTGGTTCATGAGAAGAACACACATCCAATGACACTAGTAGATCCTTATGTGGTTCATGAAAAGAACTGACATGCAGTGACACTGGGTGTGGTTCATGAAAAGAATAGACATGCAATGACACTGGGTGTGGTTCACGAAAAGAACACACATGCAATGACTCCAGCTGTGGTTCATGAAAAGAACACACATGCAATGACACTGGGTGTGGTTCATGAAAAGAACAGACATGCAATGACACTTGGTGTGGTTCATGAAAAGAACAGACATGCAATGACTCTAGCTATGGTTCATGAAAATAACACACATGCAATGACACTGGGTGTGGTTCATCAAAAGAACAGACATTCAATGACACTGGTGGATCCCTATGTGGTTCATGAAAAGAACAGACATGCAATGACACTAGTGGATCCTATGATTTGTTTAGAAAGAACACATGCAATGACACCGGTGTGGTTCATGAAAAGAACGGACATGCAATGACACTGTGGATCCTTATGTGGTTTGTTTAGAGGAACAAACATTCAATGACACCGTGGATCCATGGTGGAAATTCATGAGAAGAACACACATCCAATGTCACTGGTGGATCCTTATGTGGTTCATGAAAAGAAGCGACATGCAATGACACTGGTGTGGTTCATGAAAAGAAGATACAATGACCTAAACGTAGTTCATGAAAAGAACTGACATGCAATGACACTGGGTGTGGTTCATGAAAAGAACATACATGCAATGACACTAGGTGTGGTTCATGAAAAGAACTGGCATGCCATGACACTAGGTGTGGTTCATGAAAAGAACAGACATGCAATGACACTGGTGGATCCTTATGTTGTTTGTTTAGAGGAATAGACATGCTATGACACTGGTGGATCCATGTGTGGTTCATGAGAAGAGAACACATCCAATTACACTTGTGGATCCTTATGTGGTTCATGAAAAGAACTGGCATGCAATGACATTGGGTGTGGTTCATGAGAAGAACACACATCCAATGACACTGGTGGACTCTAGCTGTGGTTCATGAAAAGAACAGCAAGTGACAGACACGGATTCATATGTGGTTTCAGGAACACATGCAATGACTCTAGCTGTGGTTCATGAAAAGAACTGACATGCAGTGACACTGGGTGTGGTTCATGAAAAGAACAGACATGTAATGACATTGGGTGTGGTTAATGAAAAGAACAGACATGCAATGACTCTAGCTGTGGTTCATGAAAAGCACACACATGCAATGACACTGGGTGTGGTTCATGAAAAGAACAGACATGCAATGACACTGGTGGATCTTTATGTGGTTCATGAAAAGAACAGACATGCAATGACACAAGTCGATCCTTATGTGTTTTTTTTAGAAGAACACACATGCAATGACACTGGGTGTGGTTCATGAAAAGAACAGACATGCAATGACACTGGTGGATCCTTATGTGGTTTGTTTAGAGGAACAAACATGCAATGACAGTAGTGGATCCTTATGTGGTTCATGAAAAGAACTGCTGCAATGACACCGGGTGGTTCTGGCGAAAGAACACACATGCCATGACCTGGTGGATCCTTATGTGGTTTGTGAGAAGAAAAAGACATGGTACAGCTGATACTATGTGGTTCATGAAAAGAGCTGACATGCAATGACACTGGGTGTGGTTCATGAAAAGAACATACATGCAATGACACCGGTGGATCCATGTGTGGTTTATGGAAGTAACAGACATGCAATGACTCTAGCTGTGGTTAATGAAAAGAACACAGATGCAATGACACTGGGGGTGGTTCATGAAAAGAACAGACATGCAATGACACTTGTGGATCCTTATGTGGTTTGTTTAGAAGAACAAACATGCAATGACACCGGTGGATCCACGTGTGGTTCATGAGCAGAACACACATCCAATGACACTGGTAGATCCTTATGTGGTTCATGAAAAGAACTGACATGCAGTGACACTGGATGTGGTTCATGAAAAGAACAGACATGCAATGACACTGGGTGTGGTTCATGAAAAGAACAGACATGCAATGACTCCAGCTGTGGTTCATGAAAAGAACACACGTGCAATGACACTGGGTGTGGTTCATTAAAAGAACAGACATGCAATTACACTTGGTGTGGTTCATGAAAAGAACAGATATGCAATGACTCTAGCTATGGTTCATGAAAATAACACACATGCAATGACACTGGGTGTGGTTCATGAAAAGAACAGAGATGCAATGACACTAGTGGATCCTTATGTAGTTCATGAAAAGAACAGACATGCAATGACACTAGTGGATCCTTGTGGTTTGTTTAGAAGAACACACATGCAATGACTCTGGGTGTGGTTCATGAAAAGAACAGACGTGCAATGACACTGGTGGATCCTTATGTGGTTTGTTTAGAGGAACAAACATGGAATGACAGTAGTGGATCCTTATGTCGTTCATGAAAAGAATTGACATGCAATGACACTAGGTGTGGTTCATGAAAAGAACAGACATGCAATGACACTAGTGGATCCTTATGTGGTTTGTGATTAGAACAGACATGCAATGACACTGGTGGATCCTTATGTGGTTCATGAAAAGAACTGAAATGCAATGACACTAGGTGTGGTTCATGAAAAGGACAGACATGCAATGACACCGGTCGATCCATGTGTGGTTTATGGAAGTAACAGACATGCAATGACTCTAGATGTGGTTAATGAAAAGAAAACACATGCAATGACACTGGGTGTGGTTCATGAAAAAGAAACGAGACATGCAATGACACTGTGGATCCTTATGTGGTTTGTTTAGAGGAACAAACATGCAATGACGATGGTGGATCCTTAGTTCATGAAAAACTGACATGCAACCAGGTGTGGTTCCTGAAAAGAACACACATGCCATGACACTGGTGGATCCTTATGTGGTTTGTGAGAAGAAAAGACATGCAATGCCACTGGTGGATCCTTATGTGGTTCATGAAAAGAGCTGACATGCAATGACACTGGGTGTGGTTCATGAAAAGAACATACATGCAATGACACCGGTGGATCCATGTGTGGTTTATGGAAGTAACAGACATGCAATGACTCTAGCTGTGGTTAATGAAAAGAACACAGATGCAATGACACTGGGGGTGTATCATGAAAAGAACAGACATGCAATGACACTTGTGGATCCGTATGTGGTTTGTTTAGAAGAACAAACATGCAATGACACCGGTGGATCCACGTGTGGTTCATGAGAAGAACACACATCCAATGACACTGGTAGATCCTTATGTGGTTCATGAAAAGAACTGATATGCAGTGACACTGGATGTGGTTCATGAAAAGAACAGACATGCAATGACACTGGGTGTGGTTCATGAAAAGAACAGACATGCAATGACTCCAGCTGTGGTTCATTAAAAGAACACACGTGCAATGACACTGGGTGTGGTTCATGAAAAGAACAGACATGCAATTACACTGGGTGTGGTTCATGAAAAGAACAGACATGCAATGACTCTAGCTATGGTTCATGAAAATAACACACATACAATGACACTGGGTGTGGTTCATGAAAACGTACATGCAATGACTGACTCGGTATGGTTCATGAAAAGAACACACGCAATGACTGGTGTGGTTCATGAAAAGAACAGACATGCAATTACACTGGGTGTGGTTCATGAAAAGAACAGACATGCAATGACTCTAGCTATGGTTCATGAAAATAACACACATACAATGACACTGGGTGTGGTTCATGAAAAGAACAGAGATGCAATGACACTGGTGGATCCTTATGTGGTTCATGAAAAGAATAGACATGCAATGACACTAGTGGATCCTTATGTGGTTTGTTTAGAAGAACACACATGCAATGACTCTGGGTGTGGTTCATGAAAAGAACAGACGTGCAATGACACTGGTGGATCCTTATGTGGTTTGTTTAGAGGAACAAACATGTAATGACAGTAGTGGATCCTTATGTCGTTCATGAAAAGAATTGACATGCAATGACACTGGGTGTGGTTCATGAAAAGAACACACATGCAATGACACTAGTGGATCCTTATGTGGTTTGTGATTAGAACAAACATGCAATGACACTGGTGGATCCTTATGTGGTTCATGAAAAGAACTGAAATGCAATGACACTAGGTGTGGTTCATGAAAAGAACAGACATGCAATGACACCGGTCGATCCATGTGTGGTTTATGGAAGTAACAGACATGCAATGACTCTAGATGTGGTTAATGAAAAGAATACACATGCAATGACACTGGGTGTGGTTCATGAAAAGAACAGACATGCAATGACACCGGTGGATCCTTATGTGGTTTGTTTAGAGGAACAAACATGCAATGACAGTAGTGGATCCTTATGTGGTTCATGAAAAGAACTGACATGCAATGACACTGGGTGTGGTTCATGAAAAGAACACACATGCAATGACACTGGTGGATCCTTATGTGGTTTGTGAGAAGAAAAGACATGCAATGACACTGGTGGATTCTTATGTGGTTCATGAAAAGAACTGACATGCAATGACACTTGGTGTGGTTCATGAAAAGAACATACATGCAATGACACCGGTGGATCCATGTGTGGTTTATGGAAGTAACAGACATGCAATGACTCTAGCTGTGGTTAATGAAAAGAACACAGATGCAATGACACTGGGGGTGGTTCATGAAAAGAACAGACATGCAATGACACTTGTGGATCCTTATGTGGTTTGTTTAGAAGAACAAACATGCAATGACACCGGTGGATCCACGTGTGGTTCATGAGAAGAAACACATCCAATGACACTAGTAGATCCTTATGTGGTTCATGAAAAGAACTGACATGCAGTGACACTGGATGTGGTTCATGAAAAGAACAAACATGCTATGACACTGGGTGTGGTTCATGAAAAGAACAGACATGCAATGACTCCAGCTGTGGTTCATGAAAAGAACACACGTGCAATGACACTGGGTGTGGTTCATGAAAAGAACAGACATGCAATTACACTGGGTGTGGTTCATGAAAAGAACAGACATGCAATGACTCTAGCTATGGTTCATGAAAATAACACACATGCAATGACACTGGGTGTGGTTCATGAAAAGAACAGAGATGCAATGACACTGGTGGATCCTTATGTGGTTCATGAAAAGAACACACATGCAATGACACAAGTGGATCCTTATGTGGTTTGTTTAGAAGAACACACATGCAATGACTCTGGGTGTGGTTCATGAAAAGAATAGACGTGCAATGACACTGGTGGATCCTTATGTGGTTTGTTTAGAGGAACAAACATGTAATGACAGTAGTGGATCCTTATGTCGTTCATGAAAAGAATTGACATGCAATGACACTGGGTGTGGTTCATGAAAAGAACACACATGCAATGACACTAGTGGATCCTTATGTGGTTTTTGATTAGAACAGACATGCAATGACACTGGTGGATCCTTATGTGGTTCATGAAAAGAACTGAAATGCAATGACACTAGGTGTGGTTCATGAAAAGAACAGACATGCAATGACACCGGTGGATCCATGTGTGGTTTATGGAAGTAACAGACATGCAATGACTCTAGATGTGGTTAATGAAAAGAATACACATGCAATGACACTGGGTGTGGTTCATGAAAAGAACAGACATGCAATGACACTGGTGGATCCTTATGTGGTTTGTTTAGAAGAACAAACATGCAATGACACCGGTGGATCCACTGTGGTTCATGAGAAGAACACACATCCAATGACAGTGATAGATCCTTATGTGGTTCATGAAAAGAACTGACATGCAGTGACACTGGGTGTGGTTCATGAAAAGAACAGACATGCAATTACACTGGGTGTGGTTCATGAAAAGAACAGACATGCAATGACTCCAGCTGTGGTTCATGAAAAGAACACACATGCAATGACACTGGGTGTGGTTCATGAAAAGAACAGATATGCAATGACACTGGGTGTGGTTCATGAAAAGAACAGACATGCAATGACTCTAGCTATGGTTCATAAAAATAACACACATGCAATGACACTGGGTGTGGTTCACGAAAAGAACAGACATGCAATGACACTGGTGGATCCTTATGTGGTTCATAAAAAGAACACATATGCAATGACACTAGTGGATCCTTATGTGGTTTGTTTAGAACAACACACATGCAATGACACTGGGTGTGGTTCTTGAAAAGAACAGACATGCAATGACACTGGTGGATCCTTATGTGGTTTGTTTAGAGGAACAAACATTCAATGACACCGGTGGATCCATGTGTGGTTCATGAGAAGAACACACATCCAATGACACTGGTGGATCCTTATGTGGTTCATGAAAAGAACTAACATGCAGTGACACTGGGTGTGGTTTATGAAAAGAATAGACATGCAATGACTCTAGCTGTGGTTCATGAAAAGAACTGACATGTAGTGACACTGGGTGTGGTTCATGAAAAGAACAGACATGCAATGACACTAGGTGTGGTTCATGAAAATAACTGACATGCAATGACACTGGGTGTGGTTCATGAAAAGAACAGACATGCAATGACACTGGTGAATCCTTATGTGGTTTGTTTAGAGGAACAGACATGCTATGACACTAAGGATCCATGTGTGGTTCATGAGAAGAGAACACATCCAATTACACTGGTGGATCCTTATGTGGTTCATGAAAAGAACTAACATGCAATGACATTGGGTGTGGTTCATGAGAAGAACACACATCCAATCACACTGCTGGACTCTAGCTGTGGTTCATGAAAAGAACAGACATGCAGGGACACCGGTGGATCCTTATGTGGTTTGTCTAGAGGAACACACATGCAATGACTCTAGCTGTGGTTCATGAAAAGAACTGACATGCAGTGACACTGGGTGTGGTTCATGAAAAGAACAGACATGCAATGACAGTAGGTGTGGTTCATGAAAAGAACAGACATGCAATGACTCTAGCTATGGTTAATAAAAAGCACACACATGCAATGACACTGGGTGTGGTTCATGAAAAGAACAAACATGCAATGACACTGGTGGATCTTTATGTGGTTCATGAAAAGAACAGACATGCAATGACACTAGTGGATCCTTATGTGGTTTGTTTAGAAGAACACACATGCAATGACACTGGGTGTGGTTCATGAAAAGAACAGACATGCAATGACACTGGTGGATCCTTATGTGGTTTGTTTAGAGGAACAAACATGCAATGACAGTAGTGGATCCTTATGTGGTTCATGAAAAGAACTGACGTGCAATGACACTGGGTGTGGTTCATGAAAAGAAAACACATGCAATGACACTAGTGGATCCTTATGTGGTTTGTGAGAAGAACAGACATGCAATGACACTGGTGGATCCTTATGTGGTTCATGAAAAGAACTGACATGCAATGACACTGGGTGTGGTTCATGAAAAGAACATAATGCAATGACACCGGTGGATCCATGTGTGGTTTATGGAAGTAACAGACATGCAATGACTCTAGCTGTGGTTAATGAAAAGAACACACATGCAATGACACTGGGGGTGGTTCATGAAAAGAACAGACATGCAATGACACTTGTGGATCCTTATGTGGTTTGTTTAGAAGAACAAACATGCAATGACACCAGTGGATCCACGTGTGGTTCATGAGAAGAACACACATCCAATGACACTGGTAGATCCTTATGTGGTTCATGAAAAGAACTGACATGCAGTGACACTGGGTGTGGTTCATGAAAAGAACAGACATGCAATGACTCCAGCTGTGGTTCATGAAAAGAACACACGTGCAATGACACTGGGTGTGGATCATGAAAAGAACAGACATGCAATGACACTGGGTGTGGTTCATGAAAAGAACAGACATGCAATGACTCTAGCTATGGTTCATGAAAATAACACACATGCAATGACACTGGGTGTGGTTCATGAAAATAACAGACATGCAATGACACAGGTGGATCCTTATGTGGTTCATGAAAAGAACAGACATGCAATGACACTAGTGGATCCTTATGTGGTTTGTTTAGAAGAACACACATGCAATGACACTGGGTGTGGTTCATGAAAAGAACAGACATGCAATGACACTGGTGGATCCTTATGTGGTTTGTTTAGAGGAACAAACATGTAATGACAGTAGTGGATCCTTATGTTGTTCATGAAAAGAACTGACATGCAATGACACTGGGTGTGGTTCATGAAAAGAACACACATGCAATGACACTGGTGGATCCTTATGTGGTTTGTGAGAAGAACAGACATGCAATGACACTGGTGGATCCTTATGTGGTTCATGAAAAGAACTGACATGCAATGACACTGGGTGTGGTTCATGAAAAGAACAGACATGCAATGACACCGGTGGATCCATGTGTGGTTTATGGAAGTAATAGACATGCAATGACTCTACTGTGGTTAATGAAAAGAACACACATGCAATGACACTGAGGTGTGGTTCATGAAAAGAACAGACATGCAATGACACTGGTGGATCCTTATGTGGTTTGTTTAGAAGAACAAACATGCAATGACACCGGTGGATCCACGTGTGGTTCATGAGAAGAACACACATCCAATGACACTGATAGATCCTTATGTGGTTCATGAAAAGAACTGACATGCAGTGACACTGGGTGTGGTTCATGAAAAGAAAGACATGCAATGACTCCAGCTGTGGTTCATGAAAAGAACACACATGCAATGACACTGGGTGTTGTTCATGAAAAGAACAGACATGCAATGACACTGGGTGTGGTTCATGAAAAGAACAGACATGCAATGACTCTAGCTATGGTTCATAAAAATAACACACATGCAATGACACTGGGTGTGGTTCATGAAAAGAACATACATGCAATGACACTAGTGGATCCTTATGTGGTTCATGAAAAGAACAGACATGCAATGACACTAGTGGATCCTTATGTGGTTTGTTTAGAAGAACACACATGCAATGACACTGGTGTGGTTCATGAAAAGAACATACATGTAATGACACTGGTGGATCCTTATGTGGTTTGTTTAGAGGAACAAACATTCAATGACACCGGTGGATCCATGTGTGGTTCATGAGAATAACACACATCCAATAACACTGATGGATCCTTATGTTATTCATGAAAAGAACTGACATGCAGTGACACGGTGTGTGGTTTATGAAAAGAAAAGACATGCAATGACTCTAGCTGTGGTTCATGAAAAGAGCTGACATGCAGTGACACTGGGTGTGGTTCATGAAAATAACAGCCATGCAATGACACTATGTGTGGTTCATGAAAATAACTGACATGCAATGACACTGGTGGATCCTTATGTGGTTTGTTTAGAAGAACATACATGCAATGACACTAGGTGTGCTTCATGAAAAGAACAGACATGCAATGACACTAGTGGATCCTTATGTGGTTTGTTTAGAGGAATAAACATGCTATGACACCGGTGGATCCATGTGTGGTTCATGAGAAGAACACACATCCAATGACACTAGTGGATCCTTCTATGGTTCATGAAAAGAATTGACATGCAATGAGACTGGGTGTGGTTCATGAGAAGAACACACATCCAATGACACTGGTGGACTCTAGCTGTGGTTCATGAAAAGAACTAACATGCACTGACACCGGTGGATCCTTATGTGGTTTGTGTAGAGGAACACACATGCAATGACACTGGGTGTGGTTCATGAAAAGAACAGACATGCAATGACACTGGTGGATCCTTATGTGGTTCATGAAAAGAACTGACATGCAATGACACTGGGTGTGGTTCATGAAAAGAATAGACATGCAATGACTCTAGCTGTGGTTCATGAAAAGAACATACATGCAATGACACTGCGTGTGGTTCATGAGAAGAACACACATCCAATGACACTGGTGGACTCTAGCTGTGGTTCATGAAAAGAACTAACATGAAGTGACACCGGTGGATCCTTATGTGGTTTGTGTAGAGGAACCCACATGCAATGACACCTGGTGTGGTTCATGAAAAGAACAGACATGCAATGACACTAGTGGATCCTTATGTGGTTCATGAAAAGAACTGACATGCAATGACACTGGGTGTGGTTCATGAAAAGAATAGACATGCAATGACTCTAGCTGTGGTTCATGAAAAGAACATATATGCAATGACACTGCGTGTGGTTCATGAAAAGAACAGACATGCAATGACACTGGTGGATCCTTATGTGGTTCATGAAAAGAACAGACATGCAATGACACTGGTGGATCCTTATGTGGTTTGTTTAGAAGAACACACATGCAATCCCACTAGGTGTGGTTCATGAAAAGAATAGACATGCAATGAAACTGGTGGATCCTTATGTGGTTTGTTTAGAGGAACAAACATTCAATGACACCAGTGGATCCATGTGATGTTCATTAGAAGAACACACATCCAATGACACTGGTGGATCCTTATGTGGTTCATTAAAAGAACTGACATGCTATGACACTCGGTGTGGTTCATGACAAGAACTGACATGCAATGACACTGGGTGTGGTTCATGAGAAGAACACACATCCAATGACACTGGTGGACTCTAGCAGTGGTTTATGAAAAGAACAGACATGTAGTGACACCGGTGGATCCTTATGTGGTTTGTCTAGAGGAACACACATGTAATGACACTGGGTGTGGTTCATGAAAAGAACAGACATGCAATGACACTAGTGGATCCTTATGTGGTTTGTGAGAAGAACAGACATGCAATGACACTGATGGATCCTTATGTGGTTCATGAAAATAACTGACATGCAATGACACTGGGTGTGGTTCATGAAAAGAACACACATGCAATGACACTGGTGGATCCTTATGTGGTTTGTGAGAAGAATAGACATACAATGACACTGGTGGATCCTTATGTGGTTCATGAAAAGAATAGACATGCAATGACACTTGTGGATCCTTATGTGGTTTGTTTAGAAGAACACACATGCAATGACACAGGGTGTGGTTCATGAGAAGAACAGACATCCAATGACACTGGTGGACTCTAGCTGTGCTTCATGAAAAGAACAAACATGCAGTGACACCGGTGGATCCTTATGTGGTTTGTCTAGAGGAACACACATGCAATGACACTGGGTGTGGTTCGTGAAAATATCAGACATGCAATGACACTGGTGCATCCTTATGTGGTTTGGTTAGAGGAACATACATGCTATGACACCGGTTGTGGTTCATGAAAAGAACAGACATCCAATGACTCTAGTTGTGGTTCATGAAAAGAACAGACATGCAATGACACTAGGTGAGGTTCATGAAAAGAACAGACATGCAATGACACTAGTGGATCCTTATGTGGTTTGTTTAGAGGAACACACATGCTATGACACCGGTGGATCCACGTGTGGTTCATGAGAAGAACACACATCCAATGAGACTGGTGGATCCTTATGTGGTTCAGGAAAAGAACTGACATGCAGTGACACCGGTGGATCCTTAGGTGGTTTGTCTAGAGGAACACACATGCAATGACACTGGGTGTGGTTCATGAAAAGAACAAACATGCAATGACACTGGTGGATCCTTATGTGGTCTGTGAGAAGAACAGACATGCAATGACACTAGTGGATCCTTATGTGGTTTGTGAAAAGAACTGACATGCAATGACACTAGGTGTGGTTCATGAAAAGAACAGACATGCAATGACATCGGTGGATCCATGTGTGGTTTATGGAAGTAAGAGACATGCAATCACTCTAGCTGTGGTTAATGAAAAGAACACACATGCAATGACACTGGGTGTGGTTCATGAAAAGAAAAGACATGCAATGACACTGGTGGATCCTTATGAGGTTTGTTTAGAAGAACACACATGCAATAACACTGGGTGTGGTTCATGAAAAGAACAGACATGGAATGACACTGGTGGATCCTTATGTGGTTTGTTTAGAGGAACAGACATGCAATGACGCTGGTGGATCCATGTGTGGTTCACGAGAAGAACACACATCCAATGACACTGGTGGATCCTTATGTGGTTCATGAAAAGAACAGACATGCAGTGACACCGGTGGATCCTAATGTGGTCTGTCTAGAGGAACACACATGCAATGACACCGGGTGTGGTTCATGAAAAGAACAGACATGCAATGACTTATGTGGATCATTTAGAAGAACACACATGCAATGACACTTGGTGTGGTTCATGAAAAGAACAGACATGCAATGACACTGGTAGATCCTTATGTGGTTTGTTTAGAGGAACGGACATGCTATGACACCGGTTGTGGTTCATGAAAAGAATAGACATGCAATATTCTAGCTGTGGTTCATGAAAAGAACACACATGCAATGACACTAGGTGTGGTTCATGAAAAGAAAATACATGCAATGACACTGGGTGTGGTTCATGAAAAGAATAGACATGCAATGACTCTAGCTGTGGTTCATGAAAAGAACATATATGCAATGACACTGCGTGTGGTTCATGAAAAGAACAGACATGCAATGACACTGGTGGATCCTTATGTGGTTCATGAAAAGAACAGACATGCAATGACACTGGTGGATCCTTATGTGGTTTGTTTAGAAGAACACACATGCAATCCCACTAGGTGTGGTTCATGAAAAGAATAGACATGCAATGAAACTGGTGGATCCTTATGTGGTTTGTTTAGAGGAACAAACATTCAATGACACCAGTGGATCCATGTGATGTTCATTAGAAGAACACACATCCAATGACACTGGTGGATCCTTATGTGGTTCATTAAAAGAACTGACATGCTATGACACTCGGTGTGGTTCATGACAAGAACTGACATGCAATGACACTGGGTGTGGTTCATGAGAAGAACACACATCCAATGACACTGGTGGACTCTAGCAGTGGTTTATGAAAAGAACAGACATGTAGTGACACCGGTGGATCCTTATGTGGTTTGTCTAGAGGAACACACATGTAATGACACTGGGTGTGGTTCATGAAAAGAACAGACATGCAATGACACTAGTGGATCCTTATGTGGTTTGTGAGAAGAACAGACATGCAATGACACTGATGGATCCTTATGTGGTTCATGAAAATAACTGACATGCAATGACACTGGGTGTGGTTCATGAAAAGAACACACATGCAATGACACTGGTGGATCCTTATGTGGTTTGTGAGAAGAATAGACATACAATGACACTGGTGGATCCTTATGTGGTTCATGAAAAGAATAGACATGCAATGACACTTGTGGATCCTTATGTGGTTTGTTTAGAAGAACACACATGCAATGACACAGGGTGTGGTTCATGAGAAGAACAGACATCCAATGACACTGGTGGACTCTAGCTGTGCTTCATGAAAAGAACAAACATGCAGTGACACCGGTGGATCCTTATGTGGTTTGTCTAGAGGAACACACATGCAATGACACTGGGTGTGGTTCGTGAAAATATCGGACATGCAATGACAACTGGTGCATCCTTATGTGGTTTGGTTAGAGGAACATACATGCTATGACACCGGTTGTGGTTCATGAAAAGAACAGACATCCAATGACTCTAGTTGTGGTTCATGAAAAGAACAGACATGCAATGACACTAGGTGAGGTTCATGAAAAGAACAGACATGCAATGACACTAGTGGATCCTTATGTGGTTTGTTTAGAGGAACACACATGCTATGACACCGGTGGATCCACGTGTGGTTCATGAGAAGAACACACATCCAATGAGACTGGTGGATCCTTATGTGGTTCAGGAAAAGAACTGACATGCAGTGACACCGGTGGATCCTTAGGTGGTTTGTCTAGAGGAACACACATGCAATGACACTGGGTGTGGTTCATGAAAAGAACAAACATGCAATGACACTGGTGGATCCTTATGTGGTCTGTGAGAAGAACAGACATGCAATGACACTAGTGGATCCTTATGTGGTTTGTGAAAAGAACTGACATGCAATGACACTAGGTGTGGTTCATGAAAAGAACAGACATGCAATGACATCGGTGGATCCATGTGTGGTTTATGGAAGTAAGAGACATGCAATCACTCTAGCTGTGGTTAATGAAAAGAACACACATGCAATGACACTGGGTGTGGTTCATGAAAAGAAAAGACATGCAATGACACTGGTGGATCCTTATGAGGTTTGTTTAGAAGAACACACATGCAATAACACTGGGTGTGGTTCATGAAAAGAACAGACATGGAATGACACTGGTGGATCCTTATGTGGTTTGTTTAGAGGAACAGACATGCAATGACGCTGGTGGATCCATGTGTGGTTCACGAGAAGAACACACATCCAATGACACTGGTGGATCCTTATGTGGTTCATGAAAAGAACAGACATGCAGTGACACCGGTGGATCCTAATGTGGTCTGTCTAGAGAACACATGCAATGACACTTGGTGTGGTTCATGAAAAGAACAGACATGCAATGACTTATGTGGATCATTTAGAAGAACACACATGCAATGACACTTGGTGTGGTTCATGAAAAGAACAGACATGCAATGACACTGGTAGATCCTTATGTGGTTTGTTTAGAGGAACGGACATGCTATGACACCGGTTGTGGTTCATGAAAAGAATAGACATGCAATATTCTAGCTGTGGTTCATGAAAAGAACACACATGCAATGACACTAGGTGTGGTTCATGAAAAGAAAATACATGCAATGACACTGGTGGATCCTTATGTGGTTGGTTTAGAAGAACACACATGCAATGCCACTTGGTGTGTTTCATGAAAAGAACAGACATGCAATGAGACTAGTGGATCCTTATGTGGTTTGTTTAGAGGAACAAACATGCTATGACACTGGTGGATCCATGTGTGGTTCATGAGAAGAACACACATCCAATGACACCGTTGGATCCTTATGTGGTTCATGAAAAGAACTGGAATGCAATGACACCGGTGGATTCTTATGTGGTCTATCAAGAGGAACACACATGCAATGACACCGGGTGTGGTTCATGAAAAGAACAGACATGCGATGACTTATGTGGTTTGTTTAGAAGAACACACATGGAATGACACTGGGTGTGGTTCATGAAAAGTACAGACATGCAATGACACTGGTGGAACCTTATGTGGTTTGTTTAGAGGAACAGACATGCAATGACACCGGTGGATCCATGTGTGGTTCATGAGAAGAACACACATCCAATGACACCGGTGGATCCTTATGTGGTTCATGAAAAGAACTGACATGCAGTGACACTGGGTGTGGTTCATGAAAAGAACATACATGCAATGACACTAGGTGTGGTTCATGAAAAGAAGAGACATTCAATGACTCTAGCTGTCTTTCATGAAAAGAACACACATGCAATGACACTGGGTGTGGTTCATGAGAAAAACAGACATGCAATGACACTGGTGGATCCTTATGTGGTTTGTTTAGAGGAACATACATGCTATGACACTGGGTGTGGTTCATGAAAAGAACAGACATGCAATGACACTGGTGGATCCTTATGTGGTTTGTTTAGAGGAATATACATGCTATGACACCGGTGGATCCATGTGTGGTTCATGAGAAGAACACACATCCAATGACACTGGTGGACCCTTATGTGGTTCATGAAAAGAATTGACATGCAATGACACTGGGTGTGGTTCACGAGAAGAACACACATCCAATGACACTGTTGGACTCTAGTTGTGGTTCATGAAAAGAACAGACATGTAGTGACACCGGTGGATCCTTATGTGGTTTGTCTAGAGGAACACACATGCAATGACACTGGGTGTGGTTCATGAAAAGAACAGACATGCAATGACACTGGTGGATCCTTATGTGGTTTGTGAGAAGAACAGACATGCAATGACACTGGTGGATCCTTATGTGGTTCATGAAAAGAACTGACATGCACTAACACTGGGTGTGGTTCATGAAAAGAACAGACATGCAATGACACCGGTGGATCCATGTGTGGTTTATGGAAGTAATAGACATGCAATGACTCTACTGTGGTTAATGAAAAGAACACACATGCAATGACACTGAGGTGTGGTTCATGAAAAGAACAGACATGCAATGACACTGGTGGATCCTTATGTGGTTTGTTTAGAAGAACGACATGCAATGACACCGGGGGATCCACGTGTGGTTCATGAGAAGAACACACATCCAATGACACTGGTAGAAACTTATGTGGTTCATGAAAAGAACAGACATGCAATGCCACTCGGTCTGGTTCATGAAAAGAACTGACATGCAATGACACTGGGTGTGGTTCATGAAAAGAACAGACATGCAATGACTCTAGCTGTGGTTCATGAAAAGAACTGACCTGCAGTGACACTGGATGTGGTTAATGAAAAGAACAGACATGCAATGACACTTGGTGTGGTTCATGAAAAGAATAGACATGCAATGACTAGCTGTGGTTCATGAAAAGAACACACATGTAATGTCACTGGGTGTGGTTCATGAAAAGAACAGACATGCAATGACACTGGTGGATCCTTATATGGTTCATGAAAAGAATAGACATGCAATGACACTGGTGGATCCTTATGTGGTTTGTTCAGAAGAACACACATGCAATGACACTAGGTGTGGTTCATGAGAAGAACAGACATCCAATGACACTGGTGGACTCTAGCTGTGGTTTATGAAAAGAACAGACATGAAGTGATACCGGTGGATCCTTATGTGGTTTGTCTAGAGGAACACACATGCAATGACACTGGGTTTGGATCATGAAAAGAACAGACATGCAATGACACTGGTGGATCCTTATATGGTCCATGAAAAGAATAGACATGCAATGACACTGGTGGATCCTTATGTGGTTTGTTCAGAAGAACACACATGCAATGACACTAGGTGTGGTTCATGAGAAGAACAGACATCCAATGACACTGGTGGACTCTAGGTGTGGTTCATGAAAAGAACAGACATGAAGTGACACCGGTGGATCCTTATGTGGTTTGTCTAGAGGAACACACATGCAATGACACTGGGTGTGGTTCATGAAAAGATCAGACATGCAATGACACTGGTGGATCCTTATGTGGTTTGTTTAGAGGAACATGCATGCTATGACACCGGTTGTGGTTCATGAAAAGAACAGACATCCAATGAATCTAGCTATGGTTCATGAAAAGAACACACATGCAATGACACTGGGTGTGGTTCATGAAAAGAACAGACATGCAATGACACTGGTGGATCCTTATGTGGTTTGTCTAGAAGAACACACATGCAATGACACTGGGAGTGGTTCATGAAAAGAATAGACATGCAATGACACTGGTGGATCCTTATGTGGTTTGTTTAGAAGAACAGACATGCTATGACATCGGTGGATCCATGTGTGGTTCATGAGAAGAACACACATCCAATGACACTGGTGGATTCTTATGTGGTTCATGAAAAGAACTGACATGCAATGACACCGGTGGATCCTTATGTGGTTTGTCTAGAGGAACACACATGCAGTGACACTGGTGGATCCTTATGTGGTTTGTCTAGAGGAATACACATGCAATGACACTGGCTGTGGTTCATGAAAATAACAGACATGCAATGACACTAGTGGATTCTTATGTGGTTTGTGAGAAGAACAGACATGCAATGACACTAGTGGATCCTTACGTGCTTCATGAAAAGAACTGACATGCAATGACACAGGGTGTGGTTCATGAAAAGAATAGACATGCAATGACACTGGTGGATCCATGTGTGGTTTATGGAAGTAAGAGACATGCAATGAATCTAGCTGTGGTTAATGAAAAGAACACACATGCAATGACACTGGGTGTGGTTCATGAAAAGAACAGACATGGAATGACACTGGTGGATCCTTATGTGGTTTGTTTAGAGGAACATACATGCAATGACACCGGTGGATCCATGTGTGGTTCAAGAGAAGAACACACATCCAATGACACTGGTGGATCCTTATGTGGTTCATGATAAGAACATACATGCAGTGACACCGGTGGATCCTTATGTGGTCTGTCTAGAGGAACACACATGCAATAACACCGGGTGTGGTTCATGAAAAGAACAGACATGCAATGACTTATGCGGTTCATTTAGAAGAACACACATGCAATGACACTAGGTGTGGTTCATGAAAATAACAGACATGCAATGACACTGGTGGATTCTTATGTGGTTTGTTTAGCGGAACATACATGCTATGACACCGGTTGTGGTTCATGAAAAGAATAGACATGCAATGACTCTAGCTGTGGTTCATGAAAAGAACACACATGCAATGACACTTGGTGTGGTTCATGAAAAGAAAAGACATGCAATGACACTGGTGGATCCTTATGTGGTTTGTTTAGAAGAACACACATGCAATGAAACTGGGTGTGGTTCATGAAAAGAACAGACATGCAATGACACTGGTGGATCCTTATGTGGTTTGTTTAGAGGAACAGACATGCTATGACACCGGTGAATCCATGTGTGGTTCATGAGAAGAACACACATCCAATGACACTGTTGGATCCTTATGTGGTTCATGAAAAGAACTGACATGCAATGACACCGGTGGATCCTTATGTGGTCTGTCTAGAGGAACACACATGCAATGACACCGGGTGTGGTTCATGAAAAGAACATACATACAATGACTTATGTGGTTTGTTTAGAAGAACACATATGGAATGACACTGGGTGTGGTTCATGAAAAGAACAGACATGCAATGACACTGGTGGATCCTCATATGATTTTTTAGAGGAACAGACATGCAATGACACCGGTGGATCCATGTGTGGTTCATGAGAAGAACACACATCCAATGACACCGGTGGATCCTTATGTGGTTCATGAAAAGAACTGACATGCACTGACACTGGGTGTGGTTCATGAAAATAACAGACATGCAATGACACTTGATGTGGTTAATGAAAAGAACAGACATGCAATGACACTTGGTGTGGTTCATGAAAAGAATAGACATGCAATGACTAGCTGTGGTTCATGAAAAGAACACACATGCAATGTCACTGGGTGTGGTTCATGAAAAGAACAGACATGCAATGACACTGGTGGATCCTTATATGGTTCATGAAAAGAATAGACATGCAATGACACTGGTGGATCCTTATGTGGTTTGTTCAGAAGAACACACATGCAATGACACTAGGTGTGGTTCATGAGAAGAACAGACATCCAATGACACTGGTGGACTCTAGCTGTGGTTCATGAAAAGAACAGACATGAAGTGATACCGGTGGATCCTTATGTGGTTTGTCTAGAGGAACACACATGCAATGACACTGGCTGTGGTTCATGAAAATAACAGACATGCAATGACACTAGTGGATTCTTATGTGGTTTGTGAGAAGAACAGACATGCAATGACACTAGTGGATCCTTATGTGGTTTGTTCAGAAGAACACACATGCAATGACACTAGGTGTGGTTCATGAAAAGAACAGACATGCAATGACACTAGTGGATCCTTATGTGGTTTGTTTAGAGGAACACACATGCTATGACACCGGTGGATCCACGTGTGGTTCATGAGAAGAACACACATCCAATGACACTGGTGGATCCTTATGTGGTTCAGGAAAAAAACAGACATGCAGTGACACCGGTGGATCCTTAGGTGGTTTGTCTAGAGGAACACACATGCAATGACACTGGGTGTGGTTCATGAAAAGAACAAACATGCAATGACACTGGTGGATCCTTATGTGGTTTGTGAGAAGAACAGACATGCAATGACACTACTGGATCCTTATGTGGTTTGTGAAAAGAACTGACATGCAATGACACTGTGTGTGGTTCATGAAAAGAACAGACATGCAATGACATCGGTGGATCCATGTGTGGTTTATGGAAGTAAGAGACATGCAATGACTCTAGCTGTGGTTAATGAAAAGAACACACATGCAATGACACTGGGTGTGGTTCATGAAAAGAACAGACATGCAATGACACTGGTGGATCCTTATGAGGTTTGTTTAGAAGAACACACATGCAATAACACTAGGTGTGGTTCATGAAAAGAACATACATGGAATGACACTGGTGGATCCTTATGTGGTTTGTTTAGAGGAACAGACATGCAATGACGCTGGTGGATCCATGTGTGGTTCACGAGAAGAACACACATCCAATGACACTGGTGGATCCTTATGTGGTTCATGAAAAGAACAGACATGCAGTGACACCGGTGGATCCTTATGTGGTCTGTCTAGAGGAACACACATGCAATGACACCGGGTGTGGTTCATGAAAAGAACAGACATGCAATGACTTATGTGGATCATTTAGAAGAACACACATGCAATGACACTTTGTGTGGTTCATGAAAAGAACAGACATGCAATGACACTGGTAGATCCTTATGTGGTTTGTTTAGAGGAACGGACATGCTATGACACCGGTTGTGGTTCATGAAAAGAATAGACATGCAATATTCTAGCTGTGGTTCATGAAAAGAACACACATGCAATGACACTAGGTGTGGTTCATGAAAATAAAATACATGCAATGACACTGGTGGATCCTTATGTGGTTGGTTTAGAAGAACACACATGCAATGCCACTTGGTGTGTTTCATGAAAAGAACAGACATGCAATGAGACTAGTGGATCCTTATGTGGTTTGTTTAGAGGAACAAACATGCTATGACACTGGTGGATCCATGTGTGGTTCATGAGAAGAACACACATCCAATGACACCGTTGGATCCTTATGTGGTTCATGAAAAGAACTAGAATGCAATGACACCGGTGGATTCTTATGTGGTCTATCAAGAGGAACACACATGCAATGACACCGGGTGTGGTTCATGAAAAGAACAGACATGCGATGACTTATGTGGTTTGTTTAGAAGAACACACATGGAATGACACTGGGTGTGGTTCATGAAAAGTCTGAGACATGCAATGACACTTGGTGGAACCTTATGTGGTTTGTTTATAGGAACAGACATGCAATGACACGGTGGATCCATGTGGTTCATGAGAAGAACACACATCCAATGACACCGGTGGATCCTTATGTGGTTCATGAAAAGAACTGACATGCAGTGACACTGGGTGTGGTTCATGAAAAGAACATACATGCAATGACACTAGGTGTGGTTCATGAAAAGAAGAGACATTCAATGACTCTAGCTGTCTTTCATGAAAAGAACACACATGCAATGACACTGGGTCTGGTTCATGAGAAAAACAGACATGCAATGACACTGGTGGATCCTTATATGGTTTGTTTAGAGGAACATACATGCTATGACACTGGGTGTGGTTCATGAAAAGAACAGACATGCAATGACACTGGTGGATCCTTATGTGGTTTGTTTAGAGGAATATACATGCTATGACACCGGTGGATCCATGTGTGGTTCATGAGAAGAACACACATCCAATGACACTGGTGGACCCTTATGTGGTTCATGAAAAGAATTGACATGCAATGACACTGGGTGTGGTTCACGAGAAGAACACACATCCAATGACACTGTTGGACTCTAGCTGTGGTTCATGAAAAGAACAGACATGTAGTGACACCGGAGGATCCTTATGTGGTTTGTCTAGAGGAACACACATGCAATGACACTGGGTGTGGTTCATGAAAAGAACAGACATGCAATGACACTGGTGGATCCTTATGTGGTTTGTGAGAAGAACAGACATGCAATGACACTGGTGGATCCTTATGTGGTTCATGAAAAGAACTGACATGCACTAACACTGGGTGTGGTTCATGAAAAGAACAGACATGCAATGACACCGGTGGATCCATGTGTGGTTTATGGAAGTAATAGACATGCAATGGCTCTACTGTGGTTAATGAAAAGAACACACATGCAATGACACTGAGGTGTGGTTCATGAAAAGAACAGACATGCAATGACACTGGTGGATCCTTATGTGGTTTGTTTAGAAGAACGACATGCAATGACACCGGGGGATCCACGTGTGGTTCATGAGAAGAACACACATCCAATGACACTGGTAGAAACTTATGTGGTTCATGAAAAGAACAGACATGCAATGCCACTCGGTCTGATTCATGAAAAGAACAGACATGCAATGACACTGGGTGTGGTTCATGAAAAGAACAGACATGCAATGACTCTAGCTGTGGTTCATGAAAAGAACTGACCTGCAGTGACACTGGATGTGGTTAATGAAAAGAACAGACATGCAATGACACTTGGTGTGGTTCATGAAAAAAATAGACATGCAATGACTAGCTGTGGTTCATGAAAAGAACACACATGTAATGTCACTGGGTGTGGTTCATGAAAAGAACAGACATGCAATGACACTGGTGGATCCTTATATGGTTCATGAAAAGAATAGACATGCAATGACACTAGTGGATCCTTATGTGGTTTGTTCATAAGAACACACATGCAATGACACTAGGTGTGGTTCATGAGAAGAACAGACATCCAATGACACTGGTGGACTCTAGCTGTGGTTTATGAAAAGAACAGACATGAAGTGATACCGGTGGATCCTTATGTGGTTTGTCTAGAGGAACACACATGCAATGACACTGGGTTTGGATCATGAAAAGAACAGACATGCAATGACACTGGTGGATCCTTATATGGTCCATGAAAAGAATAGACATGCAATGACACTGGTGGATCCTTATGTGGTTTGTTCAGAAGAACACACATGCAATGACACTAGGTGTGGTTCATGAGAAGAACAGACATCAAATGACACTAGTGGACTCTAGGTGTAGTTCATGAAAAGAACAGACATGAAGTGACACTGGTGGATCCTTATGTGGTTTGTCTAGAGGAACACACATGCAATGACACTGGGTGTGGTTCATGAAAAGATCAGACATGCAATGACACTGGTGGATCCTTATGTGGTTTGTTTAGAGGAACATGCATGCTATGACACCGGTTGTGGTTCATGAAAAGAACAGACATCCAATGAATCTAGCTATGTTTCATGAAAAGAACACACATGCAATGACACTGGGTGTGGTTCATGAAAAGAACAGACATGCAATGACACTGGTGGATCCTTATGTGGTTTGTTTAGAAGAACACACATGCAATGACACTGGGAGTGGTTCATGAAAAGAATAGACATGCAATGACACTGGTGGATCCTTATGTGGTTTGTTTAGAAGAACAGACATGCTATGACATCGGTGGATCCATGTGTGGTTCATGAGAAGAACACACATCCAATGACACTGGTGGATTCTTATGTGGTTCATGAAAAGAACTGACATGCAATGACACCGGTGGATCCTTATGTGGTCTGTCTAGAGGAACACACATACAGTGACACTGGTGGATCCTTATGTGGTTTGTCTAGAGGAACACACATGCAATGACACTGGCTGTCGTTCATGAAAATAACAGACATGCAATGACACTAGTGGATTCTTATGTGGTTTGTGAGAAGAACAGACATGCAATGACACTAGTGGATCCTTACGTGCTTCATAAAAAGAACTGACATGCAATGACACAGGGTGTGGTTCATGAAAAGAATAGACATGCAATGACACTGGTGGATCCATGTGTGGTTTATGGAAGTAAGAGACATGCAATGAATCTAGCTGTGTTTAATGAAAAGAACACACATGCAATGACACTGGGTGTGGTTCATGAAAAGAACAGACATGGAATGACACTGGTGGATCCTTATGTGGTTTGTTTAGAGGAACATACATGCAATGACACCGGTGGATCCATGTGTGGTTCACGAGAAGAACACACATCCAATGACACTGGTGGATCCTTATGTGGTTCATGATAAGAACATACATGCAGTGACACCGGTGGATCCTTATGTGGTCTGTCTAGAGGAACACACATGCAATAACACCGGGTGTGGTTCATGAAAAGAACAGACATGCAATGACTTATGCGGTTCATTTAGAAGAACACACATGCAATGTCACTAGGTGTGGTTCATGAAAATAACAGACATGCAATGACACTGGTGGATCCTTATGTGGTTTGTTTAGAGGAACATACATGCTATGACACCGGTTGTGGTTCATGAAAAGAATAGACATGCAATGACTCTAGCTGTGGTTCATGAAAAGAACACACATGAATGACACTTGGTGTGGTTTATGAAAAGAAAAGACATGCAATGACACTGGTGGATCCTTATGTGGTTTGTTTAGAAGAACACACATGCAATGAAACTGGGTGTGGTTCATGAAAAGAACAGACATGCAATGACACTGGTGGATCCTTATGTGGTTTGTTTAGAGGAACAGACATGCTATGACACCGGTGGATCCATGTGTGGTTCATGAGAAGAACACACATCCAATGACACTGTTGGATCCTTATGTGGTTCATGAAAAGAACTGACATGCAATGACACCGGTGGATCCTTATGTGGTCTGTCTAGAGGAACACACATGCAATGACACCGGGTGTGGTTCATGAAGAGAACATACATGCAATGACTTATGTGGTTTGTTTAGAAGAACACATATGGAATGACACTGGGTGTGGTTCATGAAAAGAACAGACATGCAATGACACTGGTGGATCCTCATATGGTTTGTTTAGAGGAACAGACATGGAATGACACCGGTGGATCCATGTGTGGTTCATGAGAAGAACACACATCCAATGACACTGGTGGATCCTTATGTGGTTCATGAAAAGAAATGACATGCACTGACACTGGGTGTGGTTCATGAAAATAACAGACATGCAATGACACTGGTGGATCCATGTGTGGTTTATGGAAGTAAGAGACATGCAATGACTCTAGCTATGGTTAATGAAAAGAACACACATGCAATGACACTGGGTATGGTTCATGAAAAGAAAAGACATGCAATGACACTGGTGGATCCTTATGTGGTTTGTTTGGTAGAACAGACATGCAATGACACCGGCGGATCCACGTGTGGTTCATGAGAAGAACACACAGCCAATGACACTTGTAGATCGTTATGTGGTTCATGAAAAGAACTAACATGCAGTGACACTGGTTGTGGTTCATGAAAAGAACTGACATGCATTGACACTGGGTGTGGTTCATGAAAATAACAGACATGCAATGACACCGGTGGATCCATGTGTGGTTTATGGAAGTAACAGACATGCAATGACTCTAGCTGTGGTTAATGAAAAGAACACACGTGCAATGACACTGGGTATGGTTCATGAAAAGAATAGACATGCAATGACACTGGTGGATCCTTATGTGGTTTGTTTGGAAGAACAGACATGCAATGACACCGGTGGATCCACGTGTGGTTCATGAGAAGAACACACATCCAACGACACTTGTAGATCGTTATGTGGTTCATGAAAAGAACTAACATGCAGTGACACTGGTTGTGGTTCATGAAAAGAACAGACATGCAATGACACTTGTAGATCGTTATGTGGTTCATGAAAAGAACTAACATGCAGTGACACTGGTTGTGATTCATGAAAAGAACAGACATGCAATGACACTGGGTGTGGTTCATGAAAAGAACAGACATGCAATGACTCTAGCTATGGTTCATGAAAAGAACTGACATGAAGTGACACTGGGTGTGGTTCATGAAAAGAACAGACATGCAATGACACTGGGTGTGGTTCATGAAAAGAACAGACATGCAATGACTCTAGCTGTGGTTCATGAAAAGAACACAAATGCAATGACACTGGGTGTGGTTCATGAAAAGAAGAGACATGCAATGACACTGGTGGATCCTTATGTGGTTTGTTTATAGGAACAGACATGCAATGACACCGGTGGATCCATGTGTGGTTCATGACAACAACACACATCCAATGACACGGGTGGATCCTTATGTGGTTCATGAAAAGAACTAACATGCACTGACACTGGGTGTGGTTCATGAAAATAACAGACATGCAATGACACCGGTGGATCCATGTGTGGTTTATGGAAGTAACAGACATGCAATGACTCTAGCTGTGGTTAATGAAAAGAACACACATGCAATGACACTGGGTATGGTTCATGAAAAGAATAGACATGCAATGACACTGGTGGATCCTTATGTGGTTTGTTTGGAAGAACAGACATGCAATGACACCGGTGGATCCACGTGTGGTTCATGAGAAGAACACACAGCCAATGACACTTGTAGATCGTTATGTGGTTCATGAAAAGAACTAACATGCAGTGACACTGGTTGGGGTTCATGAAAAGAACTGACATGCATTAACACTGGGTGTGGTTCATGAAAATAACAGACATGCAATGACACCGGTGGATCCATGTGTGGTTTTTGGAAGTAACAGACATGCAATGATTCTAGCTGTGGTTAATGAAAAGAACACACATGCAATGACACTAGGTATGGTTCATGAAAAGAATAGACATGCAATGACACTGGTGGATCCTTATGTGGTTTGTTTGGAAGAACAGACATGCAATGACACCGGTGCATCCACGTGTGGTTCATGACAAGAACACACATCCAATGACACTTGTAGATCGTTATGTGGTTCATGAAAAGAACTAACATGCAGTGACACTGGTTGTGGTTCATGAAAAGAACAGACATGCGCAATGACACTGGGTGTGGTTCATGAAAAGAACAGACATGCAATGACTCTAGCTGTGGTTCATGAAAAGAACTAACATGAAGTGACACTAGGTGTGGTTCATGAAAAAAACAGACATCAATGACACTGGGTGTGGTTAATGAAAAGAACAGACATGCAATGACTCTAGCTATGGTTCATGAAAAGAACACAAATGCAATGACACTGGGTGTGGTTCATGAAAAGAAGAGACATGCAATGACACTTGTGGATCCTTATGTGGTTTGTTTATAGGAACAGACATGCAATGACACCGGTGGATCCATGTGTGGTTCATGAGAAGAACACACATCCAATGACACTGGTGGATCCTTATGTGGTTCCTGAAAAGAACTGACATCCACTGACACTGGGTGTGGTTCATGAAAAGAACAGACATGCAATTACACCGGTGGATCCATGTGTGGTTTATGGAAGTAACACACATGCAATGACTCTAGCTGTGGTTAATGAAAAGAACACACATGCAATGACACTGGGTATGGTTCATGTTAAGAATAGACATGCAATGACACTGGTGGATCCTTATGTGGTTTGTTTGGAAGAACAGACATGCAATGACACCGGTGGATCCACGTGTGGTTCATGAGAAGAACACACATCCAATGAAGCTTGTAGATCCTTATGTGGCTCATGAAAAGAACTAACATGCAGTGACACTGGTTGTGGTTCATGAAAAGAACAGACATGCAATGACACTGGGTGTGGTTCATGAAAAGAACAGACATGCAATGACTCTAGCTGTGGTTCATGAAAAGAACTAACATGAAGTGACACTAGGTGTGGTTCATGAAAAAAACAGACATCAATGACACTGGGTGTGGTTAATGAAAAGAACAGACATGCAATGACTCTAGCTGTGGTTCGTGAAAAGAACACAAATGCAATGACACTGGGTGTGGTTCATGAAAAGAAGAGACATGCAATGACACTTGTGGATCCTTATGTGGTTTGTTTATAGGAACAGACATGCAATGACACCGGTGGATCCATGTGTGGTTCATGAGAAGAACACACATCCAATGACACTGGTGGATCCTTATGTGGTTCCTGAAAAGAACTGACATCCACTGACACTGGGTGTGGTTCATGAAAAGAACAGACATGCAATGACACCGGTGGATCCATGTGTGGTTTATGGAAGTAACACACATGCAATGACTCTAGCTGTGGTTAATGAAAAGAACACACATGCAATGACACTGGGTGTGGTTAATGAAAAGAAACGGTATATGCAATGACTCTAGGTGGATCATGAAAAGAAGCCCGACATGAAGTGAAACTGGGCGTGGTTCATGAAAAGAACAGACATGCAATGACAAAGGGTGTGGTTCATGAAAAGAACAGACATGCAATGACTCTAGCTGTGGTTCATGAAAAGAACACAAATGCAATGACACTGGGTATGGTTCATGAAAAGAACAGACATGCAATGACACTGGTGGATCCTTATGTGGTTTGTTTAGAGGAACAGAAATGCTATGACACCGGTGGATCCATGTGTGGTTCATGAGAAGAATACACATCCAATGACACTGGTGGATCCTTATGTGGTTCATGAAAAGAACTGACATGCAATGACACTAGGTGTGGTTCATGAGAAGAACACACATCCAATGACACTGGTGGACTCTAGTTGTGGTTCATGAAAAGAACAGACATGCAGTGACACCGGTGGATCCTTATGTGGTTTGTCTAGTGGAACACACATGCAATGACACTGGGTGTGGTTCATGAAAAGAACAGACATGCAATGACACTGGTGGATCCTTATGTGGTTTGTGAGAAGAACAGACATGCAATGACACTGGTGGATCCTTATGTGGTTCATGAAAAGAACTGACATGCAATGCCACTGGGTGTGGTTCATGAAAAGAACAGACATGCAATGACACCGGTGGATCCATGTGTGGTTTATGGAAGTAACAGACATGTAATGACTCTAGCTATGGTTAATGAAAAGAACACACATGCAATGACACTGGGTGTGGTTCATGAAAAGAACAGACATGCAATGAGACTGGTGGATCCTTATGTGGTTTGTTTAGAAGAACAAACATGCAATGACACCGGTAGATCCACGTGTGGTTCATGAGAAGAACACACATCCAATGACACTGGTAGATCCTTATATGGTTCATGAAAAGAACTGACATGCAATGACACTGGGTCTAGTTCATGAAAATAATAGACATGCAATGACACTGGGTGTGGTTCATGAAAAGAACAGACATGCAATGACTCTAGCTATGGTTCATGAAAAGAACTGACATGCAGTGACACTGGATGTGGTTCATGAAAAGAACAGACATGCAATGACACTGGGTGTGGTTCATGAAAAGAATAGACATGCAATGACTCTAGGTGTGGTTCATGAAAAGAGCACACATGCAATGACACTGGGTGTGGTTCAGGGAAAGAACAGACATCCAATTACTCTAGCTGTGGTTCATGAAAGAAACACACATGCAATGAAACTGGGTGTGGTTCATGAAAAGAACAGACATGCAATGACACTGGTGGATCCTTATGTGGTTTGTTTAGAGGAACAGACATGCTATGACACCGGTGGATCCATGAGAAGAACACACATCCAATGACACTGTTGGATCCTTATGTGGTTCATGAAAAGAACTGACATGCAATGACACCGGTGGATCCTTATGTGGTCTGAGAGGAACACATGCAATGACACCGGGTGTGGTTCATGAAGAGAACATACATGCAATGACTTATGTGGTTTGTTTAGAAGAACACATATGGAATGACACTGGGTGTGGTTCATGAAAAGAACAGACATGCAATGACACTGGTGGATCCTCATATGGTTTGTTTAGAGGAACAGACATGGAATGACACCGGTGGATCCATGTGTGGTTCATGAGAAGAACACACATCCAATGACACTGGTGGATCCTTATGTGGTTCATGAAAAGAACTGACATGCACTGACACTGGGTGTGGTTCATGAAAATAACAGACATGCAATGACACTGGTGGATCCATGTGTGGTTTATGGAAGTAAGAGACATGCAATGACTCTAGCTATGGTTAATGAAAAGAACACACATGCAATGACACTGGGTATGGTTCATGAAAAGAAAAGACATGCAATGACACTGGTGGATCCTTATGTGGTTTGTTTGGTAGAACAGACATGCAATGACACCGGCGGATCCACGTGTGGTTCATGAGAAGAACACGATAATGACACTTGTAGATCGTTATGTGGTTCATGAAAAGAACTAACATGCATGGACAGTTGTGGTTCATGAAAAGAAGCCGACATGCATTGACACCGGGTGTGGTTCATGAAAATATGACATGCAATGACACCGGTGGATCCATGTGTGGTTTATGGAAAATGAACATATGCAATGACTCTAGTGTGGTTAATGAAAAGAACACACGCAATGACACTGGGTATGGTTCATGAAAAGAATAGACATGCAATGACACCTGTGGATCCTTATGTGGTTTGTTTGGAAGAACAGACATGCAATGACACCGGCGGATCCACGTGTGGTTCATGAGAAGAACACACATCCAACGACACTTGTAGATCGTTATGTGGTTCATGAAAAGAACTAACATGCAGTGACACTGGTTGTGGTTCATGAAAAGAACAGACATGCAATGACACTTGTAGATCGTTATGTGGTTCATGAAAAGAACTAACATGCAGTGACACTGGTTGTGATTCATGAAAAGAACAGACATGCAATGACACTGGGTGTGGTTCATGAAAAGAACAGACATGCAATGACTCTAGCTATGGTTCATGAAAAGAACTGACATGAAGTGACACTGGGTGTGGTTCATGAAAAGAACAGACATGCAATGACACCGGTGTGGTTCATGAAAAGAATGACATGCAATGACTCTAGCGTGGTTCATGAAAAGAACACAAATGCAATGACACCGGTGTGGTTCATGAAAAGAAGAGATGCAATGACACTGGTGGATCCTTATGTGGTTTGTTTATAGGAGCAGGACATGCAATGACACCGGTGGATCCATGTGGTTCATGACAACACACATCCAATGACACGTGTTGATCCTTATGTGGTTCATGAAAAGAACTAACATGCACTGACACTGGGTGTGGTTCATGAAAATAACAGACATGCAATGACACCGGTGGATCCATGTGTGGTTTATGGAAGTAACAGACATGCAATGACTCTAGCTGTGGTTAATGAAAAGAACACACATGCAATGACACTGGGTATGGTTCATGAAAAGAATAGACATGCAATGACACTGGTGGATCCTTATGTGGTTTGTTTGGAAGAACAGACATGCAATGACACCGGTGGATCCACGTGTGGTTCATGAGAAGAACACACATCCAATGACACTTGTAGATCGTTATGTGGTTCATGAAAAGAACTAACATGCAGTGACACTGGTTGGGGTTCATGAAAAGAACTGACATGCATTAACACTGGGTGTGGTTCATGAAAATAACAGACATGCAATGACACCGGTGGATCCATGTGTGGTTTTTGGAAGTAACAGACATGCAATGATTCTAGCTGTGGTTAATGAAAAGAACACACATGCAATGACACTAGGTATGGTTCATGAAAAGAATAGACATGCAATGACACTGGTGGATCCTTATGTGGTTTGTTTGGAAGAACAGACATGCAATGACACCGGTGCATCCACGTGTGGTTCATGACAAGAACACACATCCAATGACACTTGTAGATCGTTATGTGGTTCATGAAAAGAACTAACATGCAGTGACACTGGTTGTGGTTCATGAAAAGAACAGACATGCAATGACACTGGGTGTGGTTCATGAAAAGAACAGACATGCAATGACTCTAGCTGTGGTTCATGAAAAGAACTAACATGAAGTGACACTAGGTGTGGTTCATGAAAAAAACAGACATCAATGACACTGGGTGTGGTTAATGAAAAGAACAGACATGCAATGACTCTAGCTATGGTTCATGAAAAGAACACAAATGCAATGACACTGGGTGTGGTTCATGAAAAGAAGAGACATGCAATGACACTTGTGGATCCTTATGTGGTTTGTTTATAGGAACAGACATGCAATGACACCGGTGGATCCATGTGTGGTTCATGAGAAGAACACACATCCAATGACACTGGTGGATCCTTATGTGGTTCCTGAAAAGAACTGACATCCACTGACACTGGGTGTGGTTCATGAAAAGAACAGACATGCAATTACACCGGTGGATCCATGTGTGGTTTATGGAAGTAACACACATGCAATGACTCTAGCTGTGGTTAATGAAAAGAACACACATGCAATGACACTGGGTATGGTTCATGTTAAGAATAGACATGCAATGACACTGGTGGATCCTTATGTGGTTTGTTTGGAAGAACAGACATGCAATGACACCGGTGGATCCACGTGTGGTTCATGAGAAGAACACACATCCAATGAAGCTTGTAGATCCTTATGTGGCTCATGAAAAGAACTAACATGCAGTGACACTGGTTGTGGTTCATGAAAAGAACAGACATGCAATGACACTGGGTGTGGTTCATGAAAAGAATGAACATGCAATGACTCTAGTGGTTCATGAAAAGAACTAACATGAAGTGACACTAGGTGTGGTTCATGAAAAAACAGAACATCAATGACACCGGGTGTGGTTAATGAAAAGAATGACATGCAATGACTCTAGGCATGGTTAAATGAAAAGAACACAAATGCAATGACACCTGTGTGGTTCATGAAAAGAAGAGACATGCAATGACACTTGTGGATCCTTATGTGGTTTGTTTATAAGGAGCAGATGCAATGACACGGTGGATCCATGTGTGGTTCATGAGAAGAACACACATCCAATGACACTGGTGGATCCTTATGTGGTTCTGAAAAGAACCGACATCCATGACACTGGGTGTGGTTCATGAAAAGAACAGACATGCAATGACACGGTGGATCCATGTGTGGTTTATGGAAGTAACACACATGCAATGACTCTAGCTGTGGTTAATGAAAAGAACACACATGCAATGACACTGGGTGTGGTTAATGAAAAGAACAGACATGCAATGACTCTAGCTGTGGATCATGAAAAGAACTGACATGAAGTGAAAAGTGGGTTCATGAAAAGAATGACATGCAATGACAAAGGGTGGTTCATGAAAAGAACGGACATGCAATGACTCTAGCTGTGGTTCATGAAAAGAACACAAATGCAATGACACTTTGGGTATGGTTCATGAAAAACAGGACATGCAATGACACCGGTGGATCCTTATGTGGTTTGTTTAGAGGATGAAATGCTATGACACCGGTGGATCCATGTGTGGTTCATGAGAAGAATACACATCCAATGACCTTTGGTGGATCCTTATGTGGTTCATGAAAAGAACTGACATGCAATGACACTAGGTGTGGTTCATGAGAAGAACACATCCAATGACACTGTGGACTCTAGTTGTGGTTCATGAAAAGAAACAGACATGCGGTGACAGGTGGATCCTTATGTGGTTTGTCTAGTGGAACACACATGCAATGACAGGTGTGGTTCATGAAAAGAACAGGACATGCAATGACACTGGTGGATCCTTATGTGGTTTGTGAGAAGAACAGACATGCAATGACAACAGTGGATCTTATGTAGTTCATGAAAAGAATGACATGCAATGCCAGGTGTGGTTCATGAAAAGAAGGACATGCAATGACACGGTGGATCCATGTGTGGTTTATGGAAGTAACAGACATGTAATGACTCTAGCTATGGTTAATGAAAAAGAACACACATGCAATGACAGGTGTGGTTCATGAAAAGAACGGACATGCAATGAGACCGGTGGATCCTTATGTGGTTTGTTTAGAAGAACAAACATGCAATGACACCGGTAGATCCGCGTGTGGTTCATGAGAAGAACACACATCCAATGACAACAGTAGATCCTTATATGGTTCATGAAAAGAAGCCGACATGCAATGACAACGGTCTAGTTCATGAAAATAATAGACATGCAATGACAGGTGTGGTTCATGAAAAAACGAGACATGCAATGACTCTAGCTATGGTTCATGAAAAGAACGACATGCGTGACACCGGATGTGGTTCATGAAAAGAATGACATGCAATGACAGGTGTGGTTCATGAAAAGAATAGACATGCAATGACTCTAGGTGTGGTTCATGAAAAGAGCACACATGCAATGACACTGGGTGTGGTTCAGGGAAAGAACAGACATCCAATTACTCTAGCTGTGGTTCATGAAAGAAACACACATGCAATGACACTGGGTGTGGTTCATGAAAAGAACAGACATGCAATGACACTGGTGGATCCTTATGTGGTTTGTTTAGAAGAACAGACATGCTATGACACTGGTGGATACATGTGTGGTTCATGAGAAGAACACACAGCCAATGACACTGGTGGATCCTTATGTAGTTCATGAAAAGAACTGACATGCAATGACATCGGTGGATCCTTATGTGGTCTGTCTAGAGGAACACACATGCAGTGACACCGGTGGATCCTTATGCGGTTTGTCTAGAGGAACACACATGCAATGACACTGGGTGTGGTTCATGAAAAGAACAGACATGCAATGACACTAGTGGATCCTTATGTGGTTTGTGAGAAAAACAGACATGCAATGACACTCGTGGATCCTTATGTGCGTCATGAAAAAAACTGACTTGCAATGACACTGGGTGTGGTTCATGAAAAGAACAGACATGCAATGACACCGGTGGATCCATGTGTGGTTTATGGAAGTAAGAGACATGCAATGACTCTAGCTGTGGTTAATGAAAAGAACACACATGCAATGACACTAGGTGTTGTTCATGAAAAGAACAGACATGCAATGACACCGGTGGATCCTTATGTGGTTTGTTTAGAAGAACACACATGCAATGACACTGGGTGTTGTTCATGAAAAGAATAGACATGGAATGACACTGGTGGATCCTTATGTGGTTTGTTTACGAAGCAGGACATGCAATGACACGGTGGATCATGTGTGGTTCACGAGAAAACACATCCAATGACACTGGTGGATCCTTATGTGGTTCATGAAAAGAACAGGACATGCGGTGACACGGTGGATCCTTATGTGGTCTCTGCCTAGAGGAACACACATGCAATGACACCGGGTGTGGTTCATGAAAAGAATAGACATGCAATGACTTATGTGGTTCATTTAGAAGAACACACATGCAATGACAACCAGGTGTGGTTCATGAAAATAACAAACATGCAATGACACTGGTGGATCCTTATGTGGTTTGTTTAGAGGAACATACATGCTATGACACCGGTTGTGGTTCATGAAAAGATTAAATATGAAATGACTCTAGCTGTGGTTCATGAACAGAACACACATGCAATGACACTGGGTGTGGTTTATGAAAAGAAAAGACATGCAATGACACTGCTGGATCCTTATCTGGTTTGTTTAGAAGAACACATGAAATGACACTAGGGTGATTCATGAAAAGAACAGACATGCAATGCCACTGCTGGATCCTTATGTGGTTTGTTTAGAGGAACAGACATGTTATGACACCGGTGGATCCATGTGTGGTTCATGAGAAGAACACACATCCAATGACACTGGTGGATCCTTATGTGGTTCTGAAAAAGCGACATCCAAACACTTTGGGTGTGGTTCATGAAAAAACAGAACTGACATGATGACACCGGTGGATCCATGTGTGGTTTATGGAAGTACACACATGCAATGACTCTAGCTGTGGTTAATGAAAAGAACACATGCAATGACAGGTGTGGTTAATGAAAAGAAACGATGCAATGACTCTAGGCATGGATCATGAAAAGAGCCCGACATGAAGTGAAAGCTGGCGTGGTTCATGAAAAACGGACATGCAATGACAAAGGTGTGGTTCATGAAAAGAAACGGACATGCAATGACTCTAGCGTGGTTCATGAAAAGAACACAAATGCAATGACACTGGGTATGGTTCATGAAAAGAAACGAGACATGCAATGACACAGGTGGATCCTTATGTGGTTTGTTTAGAGGAGCAATGCTATGACACCGTGGATCCATGTGGTTCATGAGAAGAATACATATCCAATGACACTGGTGGATCCTTATGTGGTTCATGAAAAGAATGACATGCAATGACACTAGGTGTGGTTCATGAGAAGAACACACATCAATGACAACTGTGGACTCTAGTTGTGGTTCATGAAAAGAGCACGGACATGCAGTGACACGGTGGATCATATGTGGTTTGTCTAGTGGAACACACATGCAATGACACTTGGTGTGGTTCATGAAAAATGGACATGCAATGACACTGGTGGATCCTTATGTGGTTTGTGAGAAGAAACGGACATGCAATGACACTGGTGGATCCTTATGTGGTTCATGAAAAGAAGACATGCAATACCCTTTAGGTGTGGTTCATGAAAAAACAGACATGCAATGACAGTGGATCCATGTGTGGTTTATGGAAGTAATGACATGTAATGACTCTATTATGGTTAATGAAAGAACACACATGCAATGACACAGGTGTGGTTCATGAAAAACGAGACATGCAATGAGGCGGTGGATCCTTATGTGGTTTGTTTAGAAGAACAAACATGCAATGACACCGGTAGATCACGTGTGGTTCATGAGAAGAACACACATCCAATGACAACTGGTAGATCATATATGGTTCATGAAAAGGCCCGACATACAATGACACTGGGTCTAGTTCATGAAAATAATAGACATGCAATGACCTTTGGGTGTGGTTCATGAAAAGAAACAGATGCAATGACTCTAGCTATAGTTCATGAAAAGAAGCCCGACATGCAGTGACCTTTGGATGTGGTTCATGAAAAGAAACGGACATGCAATGACAGGTGTGGTTCATGAAAGAATAGACATCTGATGACTCTAGGTGTGGTTCATGAAAAGAGCACACATGCAATGACATTGGGTGTGGATTCGAGGAAAAACGGACATCCAATTACTCTATTTATGGTTCATAGAAAGAAACACACATGCAATGACTTGGGTGTGGTTCATGAAAAGAAACAGGACATGCAATGACAACTGGTGGATCATATGTGGTTTGTTTAGAAGAAACGGACATGCTATGACCTTTGAGTGGATACATGTGTGGTTCATGAGGAAGAACACACAGCCAATGACAACAGTGGATCCTTATGTAGTTCATGAAAAGAGCCCGACGTACAATGACATCGGTGGATCCTTATGTGAGTCTGTCTAGAGGAACACACATGCAGTGACAATTGGATCCTTATGCGGTTTGTCTAGAGGAACACACATGCAATGACCTTTGGGTGTAGTTCATGAAAAAGAAACGAGACATACAATGACACTAGTGGATCCTTATGGTTTGTGAGAAAAAGCAGACATGCAATGACACTTTCGTGGATCACTTATATGCGTCATGAAAAAAAGCCGACTTGCAATGACCTTTGGGTGTGGTTCATGAAAAACAGACATGCAATGACACCGGTGGATCCATGTGTGGTTTATGGAAGTAGAGACATGCAATGACTCTAGTGTGGTTAATGAAAAGAACACACATGCAATGACACTAGGTGTTGTTCATGAAAAGAAACAGACATGCAATGACAGGTGGATCCTTATGTGGTTTGTTTAGAAGAACACACATGCAATGACCTTTGGGTGTTGTTCATGAAAAGAATAGACATGGAATGACCTTTGGTGGATCCTTATGTGGTTTGTTTACGAGGAACATGCAATGACAGGTGGATCCATGTGTAGTTCACGAGAAGAAAACACATCAATGACAAAGGTGGATCCTTATGTGGTTCATGAAAAGCAGACATGCGAGGACATACGGTGGATCTTATGTGATGCATGTCTGAGGAACACACATGCAATGACACTGGTGTGGTTCATGAAAAGAATAGACATGCAATGACTTATGTGGTTCATTTAGAAGAACACACATGCAATGACAACTGGTGTGGTTCATGAAAATAACAAACATGCAATGACAACTTTGGTGGATCCTTATGTGGTTTGTTTAGAGGAACATACATGCTATGACACGGTTGTGGTTCATGAAAAGATTAAATATGAAATGACTCTAGGCTGTGGTTCATGAAGAGAACACATGCAATGACAACTTGGGTGTGGTTTATGAAAAAGAAAAGACATGCAATGACAACTTCTTGGATCCTTATACGGTTTGTTTAGAAGAACACATACAATGACACTAGGGTGATTCATGAAAAGAACAGGACATACAATGCCAACTTTGGATCCTTATGTGGTTTGTTTAGAGAGCAGACATGTTATGACCAGTGGATCCATGTGGTTCATGAGAAGAACACACATCCAATGACACTGGTGGATCCTTATGTGGTTCATGAAAAGAAACATGCAATGACAGGTGTGGTTCATGAGAATAACACACATCAATGACAACAGTGGACTCTAGTTGTGGTTCATGAAAAACGGAACTGTCATTGACACGGTGGATCCTTATGTAGTTTGTCTAGTGGAACACACACAATGACAGGTGTGGTTCATGAAAGAAACGAGACATACAATAACAGTGGTGGATCATATGTGGTTTATGAGAAGAACAGGACATACAATGACAACTGAGTGGATCCTTATGAGGTTCATGAAAAGAAGCGACATCTACCCTTTGGGTGTGGTTCATGAAAAGAAACAGACATGCAATAACACCGGTGGATCATATGTGTTTGATTAGAAGAACAACATGCAATGACACTAGGTGTTGTTCATGAAAAGAATAGACATGGAATGACCTTTGGTGGATCCTTATGTGGTTTGTTTAGAGAACAGGACATGCAATGACACGGTGGATCCATGTGTGCTTCACGAGAAGAAAACACATCCAAAGACAACGGTGGATCCTTATATGGTTCATGAAAAGAACAGGACATGCGGTGACAGGTGGATCCTTATGTAGTCTGTCTAGAGGAACACACATGCAATGACGTGGGTGTAGTTCATGAAAAGAATAGACGTGCAATGACTTATGTGGTTCATTTAGAAGAACACACATGCAATGACACAGGTGTGGTTCATGAAAATAAGGACATACAATGACAACAGTCGATCCTTATGTTTGTTTAGAGGAACATACATGCTATGACAGGTTGTGGTTTCATGAAAAGATTAGATATCTGATGACTCTGGTTGTGGTTCATGAAAAGAGACGTACAATGACTCTATTTGTGGTTCATGAAAAGAACACAAATGCAATGACCAAGGTATGGTTCATGAAAAGAAACGACATACAATGACCTTTGAGTGGATCCTTATGGTTTGTTTAGAGAGCAATGCTATGACAGGTGGATCCATGTGGTTCATGAGAATATACATCAATGACCTTTGGTGGATCCTTATGTGGTTCATGAAAAGAGGCACGACATGCAATGACACTAGGTGTGGTTCATGAGAAGAACACATCCAATGACCTTTAGTGGACTCTAGTTGTGGTTCATGAAAAGAAACAGACATGCAGTGACAGCGGTGGATCCTTATGTGGTTTGTCTAGTGGAACACATGCAATGACACTTGGGTGTGGTTCATGAAAAACAGACATGCAATGACAACTGTGGATCTTATATATTTCGTGAGAAAAACGGACATGCAATGACAACTGTGGATATATGGGAAAAACGAGACGTACAATGACTGGAGTATATGAATTATGTTTGTGAGAAAGAAACGGACATGCAATAATAGCAGTGGATCATGGTTCATGAAAAGAAGCCCGACATGCAATGCTAACCAGGTGTGGTTCATGAAAAAACGAGACATGCAATGACACCGGTGGATCCATGTGTGGTTATGGAAATGCGGTTTTAGTATAATGACTCTAGCTATGGTTAATAGAAAGAAAGAACACACATGCAATGACAGGTGTGGTTCATAGAAAAGAAACAGGACATGCTGATAGGCCCAGTGGATCCTTATGTGGTTTGTTTAGAAGAACAAACATGCAATGACCACGGTAGATCCACGTGTAGTTCATGAGAAGAACACACATCAATGACCTTTGGTAGATCATATATGGTTCATGAAAAAGCGACATGCAATGACCTTTGGGTCTAGTTCATGAAAATAGTGTCTGATATAGTTCATGCAATGGACAGCAGGTGTGGTTCATGAAAAAGATGACAGAACATACTGTAATGACCTTTGAGTGTGTGGATCATGAAAGAATAGACGTACAATGACTCTGGCTATGGTTCATAGAAAAGAAGCCCGACATACGATGACACTGGATGTAGTTCATGAAAAAGTGAACATGCAATGACCTTTGGGTGTATGGTTCATAGAAAAAGAATTGTCATGCATTGACTCTAGGTGTAGTTCATGAAAAGAACACACATGCAATGACGCTTGAATGTGGATTTGAGGGAGAAAACAGGACATCAATTACTCTAGAAGCGTGAGTTCATAGAAAGAAACACACATGCACTGACTTACTTGGAGTGTGGTTCATGAAAAAACGGACATACAATAATGACAACTGGTGGATCACTTATGTGGTTTGTTTAGAAAACCGGACATGCTATGACCTTTGGAGTGGATACATGTAGTGGTTCATGAGAAAGAACACCACGAATAATGACAACAGTGGATCATATATGCAGTTCATGAAAAGAAGCCCGACATGCAATGACTGTCGGTGGATCCTTATGTGTGAGTACTGTCTAGAGACACATGCGATTGACAGGTGGATCCTTATGCAGTTTGTCTAGAGGAACACACATGCAATGACAGGTGTGTGGTTCATGAAAGAACAGGACATGCAATGACATAGTGGATCCTTATGTGGTTTAATGAGAAAAGCAGGACATCTGATGACACTCATTGGATCATATGTGCGTCATAGAAAAAACTGACTTGCAATGACACTGGGTGTGGTTCATGAAAAGAGCAGGACATGCAATGACATAGAATTGGATCATGTGTGGTTTATGTGGAAGTAAGAGACATCTGATGACTCTAGGCATGGTTAATGAAAAAGAACACACAGCCACAATGACACTAGGTGTTGTTCATGAAAAAGAAACGTACATCGTGATAACGTGTGGATCCCTTATGTGGTTTGTTTAGAAGAGAACACACATGCTAAATGACCTTGGGTGTTGTTCATGAAAAGAATAGACATGGAATGACAGCGAATTATGGATCCTTATGTGGTTTGTTTACGAGAACGGGCATGCAATGACTGCCGGTGGATCCATGTGTAATTCCGCGAGAAAACACATCAATGACCTTAATGGATCCTTATGTAGTTCATGAAAGAGCGGACATGCGATGACACGGTGGATCCTTATGGTCTGTCTGGGAGACACACATGCAATGACATAGGGTGTGGTTCATGAAAAGAATAGACATCTGATGACTTATGTGGTTCATTTAGAAGAACACACATCTGATGACAGGTGTGGTTCATGAAAATAACAAACATGGCCAAGACACTTGTGGATCCCTTATGTGTGGTTTGTTTGAAGACATACATGCTATGTAAACCATAGGTTGTAGTTCATGAAAGAAAAGATTAAATATGAAATGACTCTAGGCATGGTTCATGAGCAGAACACACATGCAATGGCTCTTTGCAGGTGTGGTTTATGAAAAAAAAAAAAAGACATGCAATGACAACTAGCTTGGATCCTTATCTGGTTTGTTTTAGAAGAACACACTACATGCAATGACATGCTAGGGTGATTCATGAAAGAAACAGACATGCAATGCCACTGGTGGATCATATATGTGGTTTGTTTAAGAGAGCAGACCTGTTATGACACTGGGTGGATCCATGTGTGGTTCATGAAGAACACATCAATGACAACTGGTGGATCCTTATGTGGTTCATGAAAAAAGAAGCTGACATGCAATGACACTTTGGGTGTGGTTCATGAGAAGAACACACACATCAGTGATGACCTTTAGTGGACTCTGTAGTTGTGGTTCATGAAAGAACGGACATCTTGATGACAGGTGGATCATATGTAGTTCTCTAGTGGAACACACATGCAATGACTCTTTGGGTGTGGTTCATGAAAAGAACGAGACATACAATGACAGTGGTGGATCCTTATGTGGTTTATGGAAGAACAGGACATGCAATGATGCTTTGGTGGATCACTTATGTGGTTCATGAAAAAGCGACATACAATGCCAGCGGGTGTGGTTCATGAAAAGAACAGACGTCACCAATATGCCGGTGGATCCTTATGTGTTTGATTAGAAGAACAGCATACAGTAGCACTGATGACAACTGGTAACATTCATGAAAAGAATAGACATGGAATGACCTAACAGGTGGATCCTTATGTGGTTTGTTGAAGAACCAGACATGCAATGACACCGGTGGATCCATGTATGTATGATTCCACGAAAGAAGAAAACACATCCAATGACAACCGGGTGGATCCTATATGGTTCATGAAAAGAAACGGAGACATGCAGTGACTGCGGTGGGATCCTTATGTGAATGTCTCAGAAGGAACACACAGGCTGCAATGACAGCAGTGTGGTTCATGAAAAGAATGGAGCATGCAATGACTTATGTGGTTCATTTAGAAGAACACATGCAGCAATGACACGGGTGTGGTTCATGAAAATATGAGACATACAATGACAACTGGGTGATCCTTATGTGGTTTGTTTAGAGAACATATGACTTCAGGTTGTGGTTCATGAGAAAAAAGATTATATCCTGATGACTCTAGTTGTGGTTCATGAAAAGAAACGGACATCACGATGACTCTAGCTGTGGTTCTGAAAAGAACACAAATCTTGATGACAACGAGTGGATCCTTATACGGTTTGTTGAGAAGAACACACATGCAATGACAACTTGGGGCTGGTTCATGAAAAACCTGGAACTGTCTGATGACAACGGTGGTGGATCCTTATGTGGTTTGTTTAGAGGAGCAGGAGACATGTTATGACACGGTGGATCCATGTGGTTCATGAGAAGAACACACATCAATGAAACTTCTTGGATCATATCGATTCCGCGAAAGGCCTGACTTGTACAATGACAACCGGTGGATCATATGTGGTGCAATTACTGAAGGAACACATACGTGATGACACGGGTGTGGTTCATGAAGCAAAACAGACTGTCTGATGACTTATGTGGTTTGTTTAGAAGAACACACATGGAATGACACTAAATTGTGGTTCATTAAAATAACCGCAGATTGCAATGACAACTGGTGGATACTTATATGGTTTGTTTAGAAGACAAACATGCCACAATATGCCGGTGGATCATATGTTAATGGTTCATGAGAAGAACACACATCAATGACTATGGTGGATCCTATGTGGTTCATGAAAAAGCCGACATGTAGTAGCCAGTGGGTGTGGTTCATAGAAAAGAACATACATGCTATGACACGGTTGTGGTTCATGAAAAGAATAGACAATACAATGACTCATTTGTGGTTCATGAAAAAAGAGCACGCATGCAATGACAACTTGGTTGTGGTTCATGAAAAGAACAGGACAATACAATGACTTGCTTGAGTGGATCCTTATGTGGTTTGTTTAGAAGAGCAGAACATGCTATGTTCATAGCTGAGATCCATATGGGGTTCATGAGAAGAACACATCAATGACAGCAGAGTGGATCCCTTATGTAGTTCATGAAAAAGAAGCCCGACATCTGTACAATGACTTGCAGGTGTAGTTCATGACAAGAACACATCTGATGAACCTTTAGTGGACTCGTACGTAGTTCATGAAAATATGAACATGCAGTGACACCGGTGGATCCTTATATGGTTTTGTCGAGAGGAACACATGCAATAACTTTGGAATTGTGGTTCATGAAAAGAAGCGAGACGTACAATGACCTTAGCGAGTGGATCCTTATGTAGTTCATGAAAAAGAGCTGAAGCATGCAATGCCCTTTAGGAGTGGTTCATGAAAGAACGGAACATCTGATGACAAATTGGATCCATGTGTGGTTTATGGAAATATGAAGACATGTAATGACTCTAGCTATAGTTAATGAAAAGAACACACATCTGCAAGCTGACTTAACTTTGGGTGTGGTTCATGAAAAAGAAACAGAACATCTGATAGGGGCTGGTGAGATCCATATGGTTTTGTTTTGAAGAACGAGCAATACAATAACACATTAGATCCACGATAGTGAAGTTCACATGAGAAGAACACATCATCAATGACAACTGAGTACATCCTTATATGGTTCATGAAAAGAAGCCCGACATGCAATGACTTCTTTGGGTCCTAGTTCTGGCCCAAGAAGAAATAATAGACATGCTTGATGACAGGTGTGGTTCATGAAAAGAACAGGACATACAATGACTCTAACTATAGTTCCCTTGAAAAGGAAAGCCCGACATGCATTGACCTTTGGATGTAGATTCCATGAAAAGAACAGACATGTCACCGATGACAGCAGGTGTGGTTCATGAAAGAATGGAGCATGCAATGACTCTAAATTGTAGTTCATGAAAGAGCACATACATGCTAATGACAACTTGGGTGGATTCGAGGGAAGAAACGGACATCCAATTACTCTAATTTTGTAGTTCATGAAAAGAAACACATCTTGCCAATGACTTCTTGCAGGTGTGGTTCGCATGAAAAGAAACGAGACATGCAATGACCTTTGGAGTGAGATCCTTATGTAGTTTTGTTTAGAAGAACGAGACGTACCATGACAACGAGGTGGATACATGTATTGGTTCATGAGAAGAACACCGACCAATGACTTCTTTGGTGGATCCTTATGTGAGTTCATGAAAAGAAGCCCACGACGTACAATGACATCGGTGGATCCTTATGTGAGGTACATGCAGAGGAACACACATGCGGTGACTGCAGTGGATCCTTATCTCTGGCGGTTTAATCTGAAGGAACACACAATACAATGACAACCTTTGGGTGTGGTTCATGAAAAAGAAACGAGGACATCTGATAGCACTAGAGTGGATCCTTATGTGGGTTTTGTGAAGAAAAAATAGACATACAATGACACTAAATGGATCCTTATGTCAAATCATGAAAAAAGCTGACTTACAGTGACAACAGGTGTGGTTCATGAAAAGAAACGAGACATGCAATGACTTATAGAATTGGATCCATGTGTGGATTTATGGAAGTAGAGACATACAATGACAAGCTCTAAAAGCTGTGGTTAATGAAAAGAACACACATGCTGATGACAACAGAGTGTTGTTCACATAGAAAAGAACGAACATGCCTGATGTGCTTAGGGGTGGATCCATATGTGGATTTGTTTAGAAGAACACACATGCAATGACACTTGGGTGTTATTCATGAAAAGAATAGGCATGGAATGACAACTTTGGTATGGATCCTTATGTAGTTTTGTTCTGAGGATCGGACGTACAATGACACCGGTGGATCCATGTGTAGTTCCACGAAGAAAGAAAGCACATCAATGACAACTGAGTGGATCCTTATGTGGTTCATGAAAGAAACGGAACATGCGATGACGCGGTGGATCCTTATGTGGTACATGCAGAGGAACACACATCAAATGACACGGAATTGTGGTTCATGAAAAGAATGAACATGCACGATGACAACTTATGGTTCATTTAGAAGAGAACACACATGCAATGTTCTTGGGTGTGGTTCATGAAAATAACAAACATACAATGACCTTTGGTGGATCCATATGTGGTTTTGTTTAGAGGAACACTTACATGCTATGACACGGTTGTGGTTCATGAAAAGATTAAATATGAAAGTGACTCTAGGTATGGTTCATGAGCAACGGAACACACGTAATGACAATGTGTTTTTGGGTGTGGTTTATGAAAAGAAAAGACATCTTGATGACAACTTTGCTGGATCCTTACTCTGGTTTGTTTAGAAGAACACACATGCAATGACACTAGGGTGATTCAGCGAAAAGAACGGAACATGCAATGCCATGGTGGATCCTTATGTGGTTTTGTTTAGAGAACGAGACATGTTATGACCTGGGTGGATCCATGTAGCCGTTCATGAGAAGAAAATTACATCAATGACAACTTTCCGAGGTGGATCCTTATGTGGTTCATGAAAAAAGCCCGACATCTGACTGACCAACTGAGGTGTGGTTCATGAGCAGAACACACATCCAATGACCTTCAGAGTGGACTCTGGTTGTGGTTCATGAAAAGAAACGGACATGCGGTGACCGCGGTGGATCCTTATATGAATTTGTCCTAGTGGAACACACACATGCAATGACCGTTGTAGTTCGCATGAAAAAACAGGACATACAATGTGATGATGGTGAGATCACTTATGTGGTTTTATGAGAAGAAACGGAACATACGATGACAACTTTGGTGGATCCTTATGTGGTTCATGAAAAAGAGCCGACATACCAATGCCACTTGGGTGTGGTTGAGAAAGAACGGAACGTATGCAATAACACGATTGGATCCATATGTGTTTTGAGTTAGAAGAACCGCATACAATGACACTTTTAGGTGTTGTTCATGAAAAGAATAGACATGGAATGACCTTGGTGGATCACTTATGTGGATTTTGTTTAGAGAACGGAACATGCAATGACACTTGGGGTGGATCCCGTAATATCAGTTCCACGAGAAAACACATCAATGACAACGGTGGATCCTTATATGGTTCATGAAAAGAGCAGACATGCGGTGACCATAGAGGTGGATCCTTATGTGAATTCTGTCTGAAGGAACACATCTGATAGCTGGTGTGGTTCATGAAAGAATAGACATGCAATGACTTATGTGGTTCATTGAAACACACACGGCGTGACAGCAGGTGTGATTCTGTGTCGCAGACATCATTTGTGCTGATGCGATCTTATGTGGTTTGTTTAGAAGGAACATACATCTTTATGACACGGTTGTGGTTCCTTAGAAAGATTAGATATGCAATGACTCTAGTTGTGGTTCATGGAAAAGAAACGGACGTCACATTGACTCTAAGCTGTGGTTCATGAAAGAACACAAATGCAATGACTTGGTGGATCCTTATCTGGTTTGTTTTAGAAGAACACACATCTGATATAGGGTGGTTCATAAACACCAGACAATAAAACTTGGTGGATCACTTATGTGGTTTGTTTAGAGAGCAGACATGTTATGACATAGGTGGATCCATGTGGTTCATGAGAAGAACACATCAATGAAACTATTGGATCCTTATGCGATTCACGAAAAAATACGACGTGCAATAACCGTTGCTGGATCATATGTGAGTACATCTGGGAAAGACACATGCGGTAACACCGGGTGTAGTTCATGACAGATATGCAATGACTTATGTGGTTTGTTTAGAAGAACACATGGAATGACACAAATTGTGGTTCATTAAAATAACGAGATCTGTTAACCTTTGGTGGATAACATATGGTTGTTTGAAGAGGAACAAACATGCAATAGCACCAGTGGATCCATGTGTGGTTCATGAGAAGAACACACATCCAATGACTTGATGGATCCTTATGTAGTTCATAGAAAAGAAGCCCGACGTAGTAGCGGTGGGTGTGGTTCATGAAAGAAGAACATACATGCTATGACACGGTTGTAGTTCATGAAAAGAATAGACGCCGTGACTCTAAGTGGTTCATGAAAGAGCACACATACAATGACTGCTGATTTGTGGTTCATGAAAAACAGACATACAATAACCTTGGTGGATCATATGTGGTTTGTTTAGAGGAACAAAACATATTACCGCTGAGATCATGTGGGGTTCAGAAGAACACACATCCAACGACAGCGGTGGATCCTTATGTAGTTCATGAAAAGAAGCCGAAACATGCAATGACAGGTGTGGTTCATGACAAGAACACATCAATGACAGCAGTGGACTCTAGGCGTGGTTCATGAAATATGAACATCATTGATGCGGTGGATCCTTATGGTTTGTCCAGGAAGACACATGCAATAACAACTTGGGTGTGGTTCATGAAAAACAGGACATGCAATGACAACTGGTGGATCCTTATGCGGATTTACGGAAAACGGACGGCAATGACAACTGATTGGATCTTATGTGGTTCATGAAAAAGCCCGACATGCAATGACCTTCTTTGGGTGTGGTTCATGAAATATGAGACATTGGTAACCGTTGAATCCATGTGTGGTTTATGGAAATGCTGGAACTCTGATGACTCTGCATTGTGGTTAATAAGAAAAAGAACACATGCAATGACAGGTATGGTTCATAGAAAAAGAGATAGACATGCAATGACAGCGTTGAATCATATGTGGTTTGTGCGGAAGAAGCGGACGTACAGCGCTGCCGGTGTGGATCCCGTGTAGTTCATGAGAAGAACACATCAATGACACATATAGATCGTTATGTGGTTCATGAAAAGAACTAACATGCGGGGACAGATGTGGTTCATGAAAAACGAGACATCTTGATGACACTAGTGTAGTTCATGAAAAGAGCGTACATCACGATGACTCTATGTGGTTCATGAAAAAGAAGCGACGATGCGTGACACTAGGTGTAGTTCGTGAAAAACGGAACGTGTAACTGACTTAGGCGTGGTTCATGAAAAGGGCAATAATGACTCTGGTTGTGGTTAATAGAAAAGAACACCTGCGATGCAATGCGTTATGGTTCATGAAAAGAATAGACATCTGATGACCTTTGGTGAGATCCTTATGTGGTTTGTTTGGAAAACAGACATGCAATGACTTAAGCTGGATCACGATGTAGTTCATGAAGAACACACATCCAATGACACTGTAGATCGTTATGTGGTTCATGAAAAGAACTAACATGCGTGACGGTTGTGGTTCATGAAAAAGAAACGGACATCTGATGACAGGGTGGATCCATGTGTGGTTTATGGAAATGCTGAGACATCTGATGACTCTAGCGCTGGTTAATGAAAAGAAGACACATGCTGACCTTTGGGTATGTGGTTCATGAAAAGAATAGACATGCGTAACACTGGTGGATCCTTATGTGGTTTGTTTGGAAGAAACGGACATGCAGTGACGCGGTGGATCGTAATAATAGTTCATGATAAAACACGTCAATGACGCCAGATCCTTATGTGGTTCATGAAAGAACTAACATGCAGTGACACTAGTTGTGGTTCATGAAAGAAACGGACATCTGGCTGACCTTTGGGTGTGGTTCATGAAAAGAACAGACATCTGATGACTCTAGGCTGTGGTTCATGAAAAGAGGCGACATGAAGTGAAAGGCTGGGTGTAGTTCATGAAAGAACTTCTGATGAAACCGCGAGGTGTAGTTCATGAAAAAGAAACAGAGACAGCAATGACTCTAGGCATGGTTCATGAAAGAACACAAATGCAATGACAGGTGTGGTTCATGAAAAAACGGACATCTGATGACAACGTTGGATCTCCTTATGGTTTGTTTAGAGGAACATAAATGCTATGACACGGTGGATCCATGTAGCCAGTTCATGAGGAAAGAACACATCCAATGACACTGGTGGATCTTGCTCGGCAGTTTCATGAAAAGAAGCGACATACAATGACCTTTGGGTGTGGTTCATAGAGAAGAACACACATCCAATGACTTCTTGCAGGTGGACTCTAGTTGTGGTTCATGAAAGAAAACGGACATCTTGGTGACACTTAGGTGGACTCCTTATGTAGTTTGTCTAGTGGAACACACATGCAATGACCTTTGGGTGTGGTTCTTGAAAAAAACGTTTAATACAATGACTTGGTGGATCTATGTGGTTTGTGAGAAAACAGGACATGCAGCCAACAACATTGGATCATATATGGTTCATGAAAAGAGTGACATGCAATGCCAGCAGGTGTGGTTCATGAAAAGAAACGGACATGCACAATGACACGGTGGATCCTTATGTGGTTTGTTTAGAAGAACACACAGCCAATGACACTAGGTGTTGTTCATGAAAGAATGAACATGGAATGACTTTGGTGGATCATATGTAGTTTGTTTAGAGGAGCGGACATACAATGACACGGTGTGGATCCATAATGTGTGGTTCCATGAGAAGAAAACACATCCAATGACAACTGGTGGATCATATGTGGTTCATGAAAGAGCGACATGCAGTGACACGGTGGATCCTTATATGAATACGTCTGGGAACACATATGCAATGACTGCAGGTGTGGTCCATGAAAAAAGAATAGACAAGGCAATGACTTATGTGGTTCGTACAGAACACACATGCAATGACCTTGGGTGTGGACTGCGCAAAATAACGGGCATGCAATGACCTTTAGTGAGATCCACTTTTGTAGTTTGTTTAGAAGGAACATACATGCTATGACCACCGTTGTGGTTCATAGAAAAAGATTAGATGTACAATGACTCTAAGTACGTGGTTCATGAAAGAACACACGTGCAATGACCTTGGGTGTGGTTCATGAAAGAAAAAGACGTACCAATGACAACGGTGGATCCTTATACGGTTTGTTTAGAAGAACACCATGCAATGACAACTGGGGTGGTTCATGAAAACGGAACGTCTTGATAACGGTGGATCCTTGTGTGGTTTGTTTGGAAGATGGGGCATGTTATGACACGTTGGATCCATGTGTCTGGTTCAGGAAGAACACATCAAACCTTTATTGGATCCTTATGAGTTACAAAAAGAGCCCGACATGCAAGCACGGTGGATCATATATTGAATTACATCTGGGAACACATCTGATGACACTTAGGGTGTGGTTCATGAAAAAACGGAACTGTCTGATGACTTATGGTTTGTTTAGAAGAACACACATGGAATGACACTAGGTGTGGTTCATTAAAATACTTGATGCAATATTAACCTTGGTGGATACTTATGGTTTGTTTAGAGGAACAAGCATGCAATAACAGTGGATCCATGTGGTTCATAGGAAGAACACACATTGAAACCTTGGTGGATCCTTATGTAGTTCATGAAAAGAAATACGACATGTAGTGACAACAGGTGGTTCATGAAAAGAACCTTACATACTATGACACGGTTGTGGTTCATAGAAAGAATAGACGTACAATGACTCTAGGCGTGGTTCATGAAAAGAGCACACACATGCGGTAATACGGATTTGTGGTTCAGCAGAAAACAGACATCTGATGACAACTGGTGGATCCTTATGTGGACTGTTTAGAGGAACAAACATGCTATGACACAGTGGATTCATGTGAGGTTCATGAGAAGAACACACATCCAATGACTTGGTGGATCCTTATGTGGTTCGGAAAAAGAAGCTGCGACATACAATGACCTTGGGTGTGGTTCATGAGAAGAACACATGGCCTTCTTTGGACTCTAAGGTAGGTTCATGAAATAACGGACGTACAATGACACCGGTGGATCCTTATGTGGTTGTCTAGAGGAACACACATGCAATAACTGCTGGGTGTGGTTATGAAAAACAGTATGCAATGACCACGAGTGAATCACTTATGTGGTTTACAGGAAAACGGAACGTAATGACAACATGAGATACTTATGTAGTTCATGAAAAAAGAAGCCGACATGCAATGACACGGTGGATCCATGTGTGGTTTTATGGAACTATGAGGACATCTGATGACTCTAGCTATGGTTAATGAAAATGTAACACCTCTCTTGAAGACACTAGGTGCATGGTTCATGAAAAAAGAAATTATACATACAATGATCTTTGGTGGATCATATGTGGTTTTGTTTAGAAGAAACACACATGTAATGACCAGGGTGGATCCAGTATAGTTCATGAAGACCACACATCCAATGACAGTAGATCCTTATGTGGTTCATGAAAAGAAGCTGACATGTAGTGACATGGTGTGGTTCATGGAAAAACACACATGCGATGACACTGGGTGTGGTTCAGCACAGAAAAGAAGCGGACATCACGATGACTCTGTATGGTTCATGAAAAGAACACATATGCAATGACACTGAAATTGTGGTTCGCTGAAAAGAAACGAAACATACAGCCAACCTTGAGGTGGATCCTTATGTGAGGACATGCATGAAAAGAGCAGAACCTCACCGATGACATGCTTGGTGGAATCCTTATGTGGTTCATGAAAAGAAACGGACATGCAATGACACTAGTGGATCCTTATGGCGGTTTGTTGAAGAACACACATCTGATGACCTTTGAGTGTGGTCATGAAAAGAAGTGAACATGCAATGACAGCAGGTGGATCCTTATGTGGTTTGTTTAGAGGTGAACATGTAATGACACCGGTGGATCCTTATGGTTGTTTAGAAGAACACATCTGATGACGGGTGTGGTTCATGAAATGAAACAGGACATCACCAGAAATGACCACTTTGGTGGATCCTTTTGTCATTTTGTTTAGAGAACGGACATGCAATGATCTCCAGGGGTGGATCCGATGCATTGGTTCATAAGAAGAATACGTCAATGACATTGGTGGATCATATGTGGTTCATGAAAAGGGCCGACATGCGGTGACCATGGGTGTAGTTCATGAAAAAACGGACTGTCTGATAACTTTCTTGGGTGTAGTTCATGAAAACGGACGTACAATGACTCTGGTTGTGGTTCATGAAAGAACACACAATGACCTTCAGGTGTGGTTCATGAAAGAAAAGACATGCAATGACAGCACGGTGATCCTTGTGGTTTCTTTAGAAAACGGACATGCAATGACTGGGTGGATCCGGTGTAGTTCATGAGAAGAACACATCAATGACGAGTGAATCCTTATGGTTCATGAAAAGAATTGGCATCACGGTGACACTGGTGTGGTTCATGAAAAAGAATGGCAATACAATGACAACGGGTGTGGTTCATGAAAAAGAACAGACATACAATGAATCTAAGTACATGGTTCATGAAAAGAACACATCTGATGACAGGTGTAGTTCATGAAAAGAACAGACATCTGATGACAACTTGGTGGATCATATGTGGTTCATGAAAAGAATAGACGTACTACAATGACAACGAGTGGATCATATATGTGGTTTTAGAGAACACACATGCAATGACCTTTGGGTGTGGGTTCATGAAAAGAATAGACATGCAATGACTTTGGTAGTGGTTCCTTATGTGGTTTGTTTAGGAATGTGGTACGTCCATTTGCATCACTTATTCTATGTAGTTCCACTGTATTCATTGATATATTTTATATTGAAATTGATACTTATGTTATTTCATCTATTTTGCATGGTTGATGACTTTTAGACATGGGCCATTGCAATTCGAGGAGATACGATGGAAAAGGAGTCTTGTTTTGAGCAAAACCAGCGAAGAATCCCGGAGACAATCCGGGAAAATATCTGGAAAATCTATTTTTTCTAGAAGACTAATGATGCCAGAAGATGGAGTGGAAGTGGGCCTGAGGCCCTACTAATGGCAGCAGAGATCATGAGAAGAACACATCCAATGCTGGTGGATCCTTATATGGTTTGTTTAGAGGAGCAGACATGCAAATCCTGCAGGTGAATCCATGTGTGGTTTATGAGAACACACATCAATGACTCTAGTGGATCTATCTTGGCATAATTTGATGTATTCCATGATGTATTTCATTGTATAGAACACTTTCCATTTTATACTACTCAGTTTTCCCTTGGTTTATGTGGTACTATAGTTTGCCCTCTCATCTTCGTAGAATCCCAAACACAATAACTCACCCTATGCACTACTCCTTTGATTGGTTGTCGAGGTTGTCAGGTGTGCCAACCATTGATTACGTAAGTGCGCGATGATGCGTTACTCATGCCCACTGCAGTGCAGCGTGAGACATCACGGGCCTCTCCTCAGCGAGACTTCTGAGGAAGGAACTGATCTTGATCCATGAAAAATCGTCGGCAGTCATGCAAGTTTAATCAAGTCTGAAAAGCCTACCTTTACTACTAACTCATGCACAAAGGCAAGCCCAGGTTGTCAGTGCATGGTTGTCGATGGGATCTTGCAATTTATTTGCCACTTGATTTAATAGACTATATCCCATTTTCTGTGGCTCTCAATCTCACTTCAAAGCCCGGACCCTCTGGCTAGTAACTGTGGTGAGGCCCCCCCTCGAGTAAATCGTTGCTAGAAATTAGTTCCACATCACTTACATGCTGGTGGGTCCCAATTACGCATGGCGTGTTTTCAATGCATTTCTGAGTGGAGATAAGTTGTTTCAAAAACAAAAAGGATGCAAATCATTGGTAGCCCCGCCCTGCGTGTCCACTCGAGGACTACGAGCGGTCAGATGTTTCTTATTCTTCTTCCATGAGCTCGTGTCATTTCCCCAGTCATCTAGTCTAAGACCCCAATCTACACACACTGCCGTAGCCTTAGAAGCTCCTAGATTTACTACCTCCTTTCCCTTGGTGCGTCATGTGAAGCGTGCGTGTGGAGAACAATTGGAGGTGAAGCAAGTTGAAAAGCGCAACGGCCAGATAGCTCGTCGTGTAAGCGAGCGGGCGTCTTCTCTGAGCAGCTTATTTCATCATGCATGGCAAATGAGTCTGAACTCATCAGATCCAATAATGGCAAAATCGCCGTAGAAACAGCAATTAGTAGCGTCGCCCGCTGAATGCTTGATTGTAAACATCTCTACCAGCGACTGAGTAGTAGCCATATCGCCAGCAATGAATAGTAAATGTCGCTTATTGACAGCCCAGTGTGCGCAAACATCGTGGTATTGACAGATACGGATAGAAATGACTGACAGCGGAGAGCAAATCCAAGTCGATCATCAGCAAATATCGTTATTCAAGAAATCTTTAGTAATCATGAGGAGAATGATGGATTCGAGGAGGTCCCCGATGGGGAGTCGAACTAGCTTCTTTAGTCGTATACAGTTTCTTGTTAAAATTTTGTAAGTTTAACCGATGCGTGTATAGATTCTTTTGCTCTTGAGTAGGGTGAGTATATATATGATTCGTCGGTTGATTGATGCATCACGCCATCTAGTCACAAAACCCCAATCATCTGGTCTAAAACCCTATACGCTCATCGCCATCTAGTTGAGTTTGCTAGTTGAGTGTTGATTTCACGATACCTGACGGAGCTATACTTGTACATTTCTATTCATGCAGGCCCAATGATTCAATTTTGCCCCAAAATAGTGCAAGGGCATCGATTGTGTCGTTTTCTTAGGGATGGATTCCAAAGTGAACTGAGAACAATGCACATAAACAATATGGATTGTCTTTGATGGTATTTGGTTCTCAAACTCCATCGCTGAAAAATAAGGGCCTAATTTTCTCATCATATGGAACCTAAATATATAATCTTTGTATTGTTGATCACATGAATGGATTTATGATGCATATGTATATCCCTGAATATTGTTTTGTACGATTACATTTCAATTTCTTATTGTGGCCAATGATTCAAATTTGCCCCAAAGAGAGGCCACATTGGTGTCGATTTTCAGGATGAGTGAGTGAACCTGGGGCCATGTACAAGATCAATATAAGCTGTGCAATTGTTACTTGGTTCGCTTACGCCATCTCTGTAGAAACTTATGAGGCTGCAATCTTTATTCTACATTCATAGAACTATGATATTGGAATTATCTATTCCATGCATTCATAGTGTATAAGAATTACATTTTAGTTTGTCACCGATATGATTGAAATTTGCCCCAAAAGAGTTCAAGGGGAGACCCGTATGATGGTATCGTGTTTTAGGGATGGGTTGGTGAACCTGAGGCAGCCATGCACACAAACAATATAGGTTGTGTTGTTGGTACTTTGGTTCTCCAACCCCATCTCTGAAACACATTATGAGGCCCTTGATTTATTCTTATATGGAACTACATATATGATCCTTGAATTGTTTCTGATCTTTTAATGATTGGTATGATGCATATGTATATGAATGGTTTTGATCATAAGTATTTTTAACATGTACCAAGATTAATTGTTTGGTTTTTATTTATAATTGCAATATTTAGGCTTGTTTTTGTACCTGACTATGTATATCCCTGAATAATGTTTTGTACGATTACATTTCAATTTCTTATTGTGGCCAATGATTCAAATTTGGCCCAAAGAGAGGCATACATTGGTGTCGATTTTTCAGGGACGAGTTAGTGAACTCCATGTACAAGAACAATATAGTTGTGCAATTGTTACTTGGTTCACTTACCATCCTAATAGAAACTTATGAGGCCTTCAATCTTTATTCTACATTCATAGAACTATGATATTCAATTATCTATTCCATGCATTCATAGTGTATAAGAATTACATTTTAGTTTGTCACGAGGCCGATGATTGAAATTTGCCCCAAAAGAGTTCAAGGGGAGACACGATGATGGTGTCGTGTTTAGGGATGGGTTGGTGAACCTGAGGCAGAAATGCACACAAACAATATAGGTTGGTTGTTGGTACTTTGGTTCGCCAACTCCATCTCTAAAAACAAATTATGAGGCCCTAGATTTATTCTCATATGGAACTACATATATGATCCTTGAATTGTTTCGATCTTTTAATGATTGGTATGATGCATATGTATATGAATGGTTTTGATCATAAGTATTTTTAACATGCACAAGATTAATTGTTTGGTTTTTATTTATAATTACAATATTTAGGCTTGTTTTTGTACCTGACTATGTATATCCCTGAATAATGTTTTGTACGATTTCAATTTCTTATTGTGGCCAATGATTCAAATTTGTCCCAAAGAGAGGCATACATTGGTGTCGATTTTTCAGGGATGAGTTAGTGAACGAATGTACAACAACATTACAGGTTGTGCAATTGTTACTTGGTTCACCTACTCCATCCTGAAGAAACTTATGAGGCCCCTAGATTTATCCTACATTCACTCGATGCAATTATTTGTCATTGTGTTGAGATGAAATGATATATGAACCGATCAAACTATTGCTGAGATGCTTTATCTTTGATATCCACGGATATATTGTCTTACATATACATGTTGTCAATTCTTGAGTTGTAATACAATTCAATCATATGTATGAGTTCTAAGTTATGTTCTTAAAATCAGGAGGATGATGATGAAGTGGACGATAGCAAGGTATCCAGGGACAACAAGAGCCGCCACGTCCGAGGCGGTTACGGTGTGGGCTAATCCGCTTCCACCGTAGGGGAGACTGTTTTTGCCCATTCTGTGGCGAGCAATCAACGTGGACCTCAAGATGATCCAAAGACGGAGGGCGTTGGCAGAGGCGGAGGCAGAAGGCATAGGCCGATTACCTTGGCGCGGCACGCAGTCTACGGAAAATTCCTCCGAGAGTATGTCAGGACTGACCTGTATCCCATCGACTAGGTTGTCGCTGCCTCCTGCTGATAAACCCCCCGCCTCGTCTAGGTGTCCCTGCCTCCCGCTGCAGCCCCCGCTTTTATTTTGTTCTAGTTAATTATTACCTGTGTGTGGCATGTAAGACAATATATCCGTGGTGTCTCTGGTGAACCTTCTATATTAATCTACTTCTTTATATGGAGTGCCTTAAAGTTTCTAGTGTTCAATTATATTTACTGATCATGCTCATGCACACTACAAAATATTTCTAGTGCTCGATTATATTATAATTGTCAAGAAATACATCAACAAGTTAAATTGGTCAAATTTTGTATTGAAGTAACTAAATGTATCACACATAATAAACTAGAAACTAAAATCTAGTTCAAACACATAATGTATCACCACCACTTGTTGTCCTTGACTTGCTTCCCCTTCAACCGCTTGATGTTGCCATGTCCCCAAGATCCTGTCTGAAACCGCTCATCCTCCTCGCTTCTTCTCCTGGGCTAGCTTGCAACTGGGCATAGCTCTCGTGAAAAACCCCGCCTTAACCATCCCATCTTTCATGGTAATGAGCTTATCAGACAACTCAGACGCCATGTAGGCGCTCGCTGCATACTCGAGGCGCACCTGGCTCATCGGCTTCCACTCCCAGTAGTCGTGATCGAGTCGCTTCAATTTCTTCAGTTTTTTCATAGGATTTATCGATGATTTCCGCTGCCAGATCACCCATGCCATCCTTCGCTGGGTATGATTTGATCTTGTACAGATTTTGGATGTCGATGTGGTGCCCTCCGGGATTTTTATCAACGCACAGAAAGCATAATTGTGTCATTTGTGATATCCACGCTAGTGAAAGTTATCCCTTTCCTACACAAGAACTCGACCAGAGCGGACAATGCATCTCAGCTTGGTTTACTCCTGCACTTAGATGGTTCTAGGGATGTAAGGAACAAGGATGCGTATGGTGATCTCAAATTTAAATTTCACATACCGCAGAAGTGGTAAACGAGGACCTCCTCATGTATGGCGATTTGCACGACGATCTCTTGTGGAGGATTTTTTCGCTTATTTGCACGGTGTACTCCAAGTCTAGCCCCACAAACTTGTGCTTCTTCTCAAGCAATTGCTCAAACACCAAGTGGGTCATTGTGGCGTTCCCATCGTCCATGCACAAGGAAATGGGTGAAAGGAATGCCTGCAAGGAACTGCCTGAGAGGAAGAAGAAGATGATGAACGGTTCCGAGCAGAGGAAGAAGAAGCGCAGGAAAACTGCAGGAATGACTGAGGAAGAGGAATGATTGCGGAAGAAACGTGGTAATCAACTTTGGGGTTCGAGAACTCACCGTGGTTACGTGGAGATCGTGGCGATCTTGCCGGTTCAACAAGTGGGGCCAGTTCTGCGAGAATATGAAATTAGCTGCATTTTTCTATGAGAAATTGAGAGAAGTCATTTATATTTTGTCTTTCATAATTAAACACAATGAAGTTGGTACAGCCCAAGAGATTTGAACAAAAGAGATTTGCTAGTTTAACATACAACAACACTTACAGCCCAACATGGCAGAACTTGAGCTACCACAGAGACCTCGGCAGAGGTGGCAGAATTGGAGTGTGCAACCACGGCATGGCGATCTCGGATTCTAGAGGAGGAAACAGAACCGAGCATGGTCGACAAGGTGATCTAATTGACACCTAGCGATGGGGCAAGGCATATACGTAAACTCAGGCCCAACAGCGATGTTTTAGCCTGATTTTTGTATTGAAACGTAAAGTTGAATTCGTGCCAAAAGACCCTCAGTATTTGGCACACCAACTAGTCATCCTGATTTCGGGGAACTTAGTACCGTGTTGTTCTGGACACCCCAAACTTCGGGCAAAAATGATATTCTCAACAAGTGTATTGGGTGTGTTGAGACAAGAGACTTCTTGTATCTTGATTGCAGTTGCTTGAGAGGGACAATGACCACTTCCTCCCCGAGTTTGATAAACCTTGGGTGATCCACTTAAGGAAACTTGTTGTTCTAACAAACCTCGCTTGAGGCCCAACAACTATCTACAAGAATAGAAGTGAGACATCCGGGAGGTATGGTACTCACATCCTCCGTGTGAGTGCTCAAGTTATTTTTAGATTCTGCAATTTTGTCTTTTGTTTCTTGTTTTCACTAGTTAGGCTTAATTGAAAACAACAACAAAATTAGAGAGCTTTATAGTATTTATCTTGAGTTAGGACATGAAGTGTTTGAAGAGAAAATTAAAAAACCTATGGAACTTTATTTGCATGCTAATAGCAATGTTGTTAGTATGAATTCTTTGGACACCATTATTGCTAATGCTATGGAAAAGTCTAAGCTTGGGGAAGCTAGTTTTATGAAAATGATCTTTTTAGTTCCCCAGCTTTGGAAGATAGCTATTCTATTGCTTATGATGATACCAAACCTCCAATATATGATGATTACAATGATGAATATGATATTTTCAGTCCACCTACTATTGAGGAGAAAATTAATGATTACAATATGCCTCCTATATTTGATGATTATGGTGATGAAATAATAGCTATTTTGTTGAATTTGCTCCCACTACAATCAATAAGAATGACTATGTTTATGTGGAGAGTAATAATGATTATATGCATGTGGCTCATGATAAGAATGTTTTATGTGATAGTTATATTGTTAATTTTATTCATGATGCTACTGAAAGTTATTATGAGAGAGGGAAACATGGTTTTATGCATCTCAACAATATTAAGTTTCCTCTTTATGTTGAAAGTCTTGAAGTTGCACTTGTTTTGCTTTCTATGCTTGTTGCTTTGTGCTTTCATGACTTGTTTCTTTTACAAGATTCCTATGCATAGGAAGTGGGTTAGACTTAAATGTGCTTTGAATTTGCTTCTTGATGCTCTCTTTACTTAAATTCATATTTCTATGTGAGCATCTTCTCAAACTATCATGCCTAACTTAAAGGTTAAAGAAAAGTACTTATTGGGAGATAACCCAAAAGTTTTAGATGAGTCTTGGAAGTTATTACTCAGTAATAACCGCCCTTATCCTTTTTATTTGCTTTTTGTGCCAAGAGTAACCTCTAATGAGAGAGAAGTAATGATTGGGAAAGTTGGTGTCCCGAAACAGATTTCTGTGCTTCACCGTAAAAATTCGTGTAAAATCTCTACGTCCTTTTGAGGCGTGAATTTTTGTGCTTCTGCCCCAGGTTGTTATCTAACTTTCGTTAGTTCAACACTTTTTGATTTGAGCAACAGAAGGTCTTCGAAAAATTGGTTTTTACCTGCTGGTCCGTTTTGACAGATTTCTGCCATTATTTGCATTTGCTTTTTGTTGGTTCCTTTTGAGTTCTTTGGGGAATTGAGCTTTTGAGGAAGTGCTACAGTAGCTAGTGTTTTAATGGAAGTTTTATTGGTGTTAGAACTGAACCTAAAGACTTATTATCTTGAGTGCACTAATGTTGCTAATAAAGATTGTGTGAAGTTTTGTATGAAGGAAAATTTCAGTGTATGGAAGGAATGAGTAATGAGATGAAGGATGGACTAAAGCTCAAGCTTGGGGATGCCACGTGTCACCCAAGAAATATCCAAGAAGTACAAGCGTTAAAGCTTGGGGATGCCCAAGGCATCCCTTTTCTTCATCAATAAAATCCAGGTTTCTTCCAAACACTTCATTTTTATTGTTTCATGCATAGTTGTGTTGTTCTTGGAGCCGCCTTCTTTTTCGCTTTTTGTTTTGGTTTTCATTTGCTTTGGTTTTCTTAGTTTGCTGAATAAATTGGTTGGACCCCTCTTCATACATTGGTTTTCAAATAGTTTGGTTTGGATTGGAAAAGAGTAGGAAAGTTCATGCTTAAGTGGTAAAGAGAGCTTGTTTTGGACTGTGGCCTATGCTTTGTCATGCCATGCTTGATATTGTTTTGGCTTTATGCTTAGTATTTTTGTTGTAGCATGACTTGTTATAAACAATTGAGATTGCTTAATGTGCCTTGATGAATCATGTTGTTTTAGCATATTAAAGCATAGTATAGTGGTATTCTCCTTGATGCTTTATTTTGACTTGATGCTCACACCATGTTATGACTATCCCAAGTCACCATAAGCCTTTATGATCCTTTAGTTTTCAACTTGTAGTATCACTTTATGCTTTGATCAATGATGTTTTGTCGCTGCATGATTATGGCCATTATTGCTCTTTAGTTTGTCGCCCCGCCTTTTGCTAGCCTCCACAACCAAGTATGAGTTCCACTCATGCATCCAACTAAACCAAGTTATTCCAAAGAGTCCACCATACCTACCTAGCATATGCTATTCCAAGTATATTCATGTTTTATCTACTTCCAATTAAACTTGTTATGAGAAAACTAGTGATTAAAGCTCACGAACTTGATGGCACACTTTACTTTTCTTGCCCTTAATAAACTTGAACCATTGTGTCGCCTATGTTGTATATGCTTGCACTTATTTGTTGGGGATTAGCAGAACCATGTATCATGGGGAACGCTTCAACATTGCATTTGTACTTTGTACCTAGTTGATATCATGCTCTTTTGTCTATGGATGTCGTCGGTGTGAAATGAAAGGGGAGCTTGTAAGTCCATGGAGTTATGTATATGTGTTAGAGAAACGCCTGGGTCGCTGGTCTAATCCATGCTGACATGGTGGAAACCTGCAGCGTAACCATAATGAGCTGTCTATGAAGCATTTTTCTTATAAAAAAGAGTCCTATATTGAGAAAAAGAGAAAAAAAAGAGATTATGAAAAGAGGAAAGAGAGAAAAAAGCACCATATTCCCATGGTAAATAAGAAGATTGCTGAGATGCTCGTTGTCTGCTTGCCTTGTCATTTTGATATGGGGATTCTTCCGTATCATCGGGCAAGGGGTACCCTGTTGGCGGTTCTCTATGATACACATGTACTTACGATGACAAGAACTTACCGTGACTAAACTTGAGTAGCATGAGGAGCGCCCTGATTCAAGGGACATGAGATTTCTAACTTATACTTCGTCAAGCATATACACCATAGTTTGTTCACTTTAACCTTAATCACTTCAAGATGCTTATGATAGGGGCAATGAGAGCTGAAAGCTATAAGTACCATAATTTTTGGAAGCTCTTTATGAAACTTGAATCCCTACTTCCTTCTATGAAGGCCTTTCTTCCACTTTATTATATTGAGTCTCCACCTTCTATCTTTATGCACCTACTTTGAGAGCATAGTGGCCATTCTTAGTTCTATGTGCATTGTCCCAAGACTTGTTGATTGATGCATAACTTGATATTGCTTGTTTTAAACTATTTGTATCTAGTCACTCTTATGAACTTTGAAGGTGTCCTATGCATTTATGTTTGCTACTCTATGAGGGACAAGCTGAATGCCACTATGCTATGTTTTCTTTATGTGAAACAAACAAACGTCTTGCAAAGCATTGTTATTCATGAATCTTTTGTTTGTGCCTTTTCATGTTGCAACATAGTTTCTTTGTCTTATTGCTAGAACTTTGTCTTTCATGTTATGATTGAAGTACTATGATCCCAGCTATCAATGTTTTACAAATACTTTGATCAAGTTTATGATGGTCCATGTCACCTCAAAAATTATTCATTCTTTTTATCACTTACCTACCGAGGACGAGGTGAGTTAAGCTTGGGGATGTTGATACATTGCAAATGTATCTATAATTTTGATGTTCCATGCTTGGTTTTATCTACTTTCTTGTGTTTTGTCCAACTTTGGAGTACTTTTCATATGATTTCTTGACTAACCTATTAACAAGATGCCACAGTGCCTTGCCTGCTTTTCTCGCTGTTTTTGGTTCCGTGAAAGTCGAAAATGAATATTCTCGAATTGGACGGACAAAAGCCAAAGTCCTATTTTACCGAAGACTCACGGAGCCAGAAGACGGAGAGAGGGCGGTGGCCACACCATGTGGTGGCCAGCTAGGCTGGCCAGTGCCATGGTGTGGCCCGCCACACCGACCTTGCCTCTTCGCCTATAAGAAGCCTCCCGATGCAAAACCCTAAATATCAAGCAAATCCAAAAAGTTCCAGACGCGCACGCCATCAAGGGGAGATTCGGGGGATAGAAAGTCTCTGTTCCGGCACCGTGCCGGGACGGGAAGTGCCCCTGGAGCCATCTCCATCGATCTCCACCGCCATCTCCATCACCATTGTTGATTCCCATGATGAGGAGGGAGTAGTTCTCTCGAGGCTAAGGGTTCTACCGTAGCTATGTGTTCATCTCTCTCTATGCATGATCTTATGATCATGAGCTTGTAATCTATAGATCTACCTTGCTACTCAAGTGCTTTAATAGATCTCTGCTCTCCCCATGTGTGTGAAGTTGACAGTGTGCACACCATGGTGGCACTTAGGCTAGAGATTACAAATACTTGTTATGAGTTATATTTGGAGTTGGATGTCTTTATGAAATTGTGGAATATATTATATGAGAGTGTTCACTAGTGAAAGTATGATCCCTAGGCCTTGTTTCTAAGCATTGAAACACGCATTAGATCTAGCATGTTTGCTTGTTATCTTTATTTCAGTTTAGTCTCTTCCACGCCATCAAGCTATTTTCTCATCTACTTTCTTATAATTATCCATACCACTTGTATTTCACTATCTCTTCAACTAGTGCACCTATACACCGACAAGTGTATTGGGTGTTGAACACAAGAGACTTCTTGTATCTTGATTGCAGGGTTGCTTGAGAGGGATACCTTTGACCACTTCCTCCCCGAGTTCGATAAACCTTGGGTCATCAAGACCCAATCTGGCGTAGAGAACTAGTGTCGCTGAATTTTGTGTCTAGTCGCTGAATTTCAGTGGCTAAGAGTTTCTTCTAGTCACAGTCCACGAGTGTCTAGTCGCGTTAGTCGCTAAATTGCGAATTTGTTTCGTTCGCGTGTAGGGCACAAAGGCGTGGCGTGGCGCGAGCAAACCGATGAGCTAATGTTGTTAGATGGTCTGCCGCCATTGCAAAATGGACATGGGGGCATATCGGTTGGAGGTGAACGAAGATAGGGCTAAATCAGGGAGGAGGCGGACTCCATCATCAATCTGAAACGCCTCCTTTAGTCATTGCTCTCCTTTTGATATGTAAAGAGTCCCCAGTGGGTGAATTCATGGTGGTGTTGGCGTCGGCGTTACGTTGTAATAGAGTAAGCGATCCGGGTGGTGCGGACCTTCAATGCTTGATGTGACGATGGTGACGCTACCTCGGCGTTGTGCGTCAAGCGTATTCTTGAAAATGTCTCCAATCGAGGTTATAGAAGTCTGGTTGGCGCTACACGGAGGAAAGGCGTCATGAGTGGATGGGCGCATTCAGCTTTGAGCCGAGGCCACCACGTTGAGCACAGGACTCACGCATTTTCCACGACCGACCTCGGCGACATCACCGATCCTTCTATCGCCCTAGCGCCTGGAGATGTCGGAGGTGTTGAAGCTTACCGCTTGGCCTTCTTGTCGGGTCTTTGGCGATGGGGACCTGCTTCCATACCAGGAAAGCAGATGGTGGCGTCAGGCGACCCCAAGGGAGAACATCGTGACCTGAAGTAGGAGCAGCTCTTCCGGTCTCTGTGAAATTAATTGACGACTGCAGACCCATGGCAGCCATTCAACAGGTGTAAGGTGGTGATGCTTCTTCATCAGGACCTATGAAATAGATAGCTTCTCACGGCCATTTGTAAGATATGCCAAGTGGCGCCTTTTGTAATGTGAACAATATTTTGTATCAGGTAAGAGAGTCAATCGACTCACAATGCAAGCTTAATTTTGTGGTGTGTTTGACTTTTGTTTGGCGGAGTCCCGTGGCGTCATTAGTGGGGTATAACTCGTTGTGTCACGTATGTGTTTGCTGGATTTTTATTAGTTGTCCTTGCGACTCAAAGAGAGTCCCAGTGATCAAAGTGGGGTTATGTTTGAGTCCCGATCGTGTTCCTATGGGAGTTGTTGGTGCCTTGTTGTATGTCGTCTCTCTCGAAAGAGCATGAGAAGTCAAGTCCGGCACTCTCTTACTAAGCGTGTTCAGCAGCGTGAGGATTTCTATTTGCAGAAGTCCTTAGTGCAGTACTTATTACTGCTCGAGGATGGGAGGACAGGTCGATGTAGGAAGCGGACAAATGCGTCTTGGCGGTGGGCGATCGATCAGGCGACTCGATGGTGGCCGGGTTGGCGTGTTTGTGGGCGAGAAGCAAGGCCTGAATGTCTTCGGTGCCTTGGGTGCTTTTTACAAATGCGGTACTTCGACCAAGGTTGACTTCTGGTAGATGTATTACTAATAAAATGCGTGTGGCACAAAGAGTATGCCAGTGAACTTACAATTTGTCGCGATCCGATTGAATTTCATTATATATATCGGGTACAAGTTTGAGTTCTATGTATAGAACTTTCGGAGGAGCTTTTACATTCCATGGCCGCCCGACCTCAAGTGGCCATTACCTGGTATGTCGATGGTTAGTAAGCATCATTGCAGGGGCGTCCTGATGAATAGCCCCTCCATGGAGGTAAACTTGTGCCTTTCTTGTCCTGGGACAATCGTGGACCAATCGCCTCCAAGGTGCGGGTCCGGACTCGAAGCTGTGGTAGCATGGAGTCCTGCTGGTAGATGGCGGTGTGAGGCGAGCAGTCGCATGCCTCGTCAAAGCTGGTCGATGATGTATTGGTGGCGCGGTCTCATTTGTCGCCGACATAGTTGGCGACTTCGAGGTGATGTCGTGAGGTCAGTCAAAATCACGGCCGTATACCTGAAGAAGAGGAGTAACCCGTGGGCAGTTGGCGGAAGTCACGGACCCCCATATTACGGAGGAGCTCTTCAACCCGGCATCATGGGGGGCTTCGAGGGGCACCCAATGGAGTGGTGGTTCAGGTCTGGAGGGTCGATTGGCATGTTACGCTTGGCGTTTGACTCGGGTGGGCGACTAAGGCGAGTGAGTATGCGGTGCCTCCCAGAATTCTTGCCATAGCGCCTTATCAACTTTAGTCTTGTGCATACTATGATCTGCCGGTAGCCATGCAAAATGGTATCACGGAGGAACTTGGTGGCGATACCGCGCACTTTTTGATGCTTCAGCCCGACCCATTTGGTGAATTTGTTCGTACGGGAGTGGGTGAAGCCGGATTCTTGAGCAGGCGGGTGTCCATGCATACGACAAATGGCGGTGATGGGGATGGTATTGATGCGAACAGGGAGATGCGTCACGGTTGGCGTGCCGGCATCAAGCGCATCGTTGGGCGATGTCGGTGGCGTCGGCGTGTCGATTGAAGGTAGAAACCGTCTGCTGGCCTTGGCGACCAGCGACTTGGCGGGCGTGATGGGCCGCATCGCGGCATGGATGTCTGGAGGATCCTGCGTCCTTCTTATGGTTATGCGCCTTGTTGAACACGCCCGGTCACGCTGCGTTTGTGGAGCTTCGCGTTGATGATGCGAAGGACTTGGATCACGCATGATCATTCGTGCTTAGTCTCGTTGCTTGGGAGGATCTTGTGCTCGAGAAGGCAACATATGGTGTTGTCCATTGCTTGGGCTCCACGATCATGGCAAAGGGCTGGCTTCAGGTTGTAATGGTATCCGTGTGATCTCTTGGCGGGGAGACCAAAGGCTGGATGATGTCGAGGAACGCTGCTGGGTTGTGTTTACTGACCCGTCGAGGAGAGGTGACGCTTCCTCGTTCTTTTTCGCTGTCGATCCTCGGTGAATAACCATCAAAGTGTCCTCCGGCTTATCCACCACTTGGTACATATGCTATCATTGTCCGGAGGCGGCGTCGCCAGGTCCGTGAACCGGCGACTTAAATCAGATCGTAGTAAGTAGCGCAGTTGATGTTCATTGGTGGGCGCACATGCCATGAAGGAGGCCTACCGCCATGTTGTGCGAGGCTTGAAGTTGAGGTGGAGCCGTGGCGAACTTGTCACTGGGAGGATGTATTTTGGCCCAGCACCTCGTCGTTTTGGACCCGTCGAAGTGAGCGACCAGTAATGGAGTATGTGAGCTTCTTGCTCTTGTGCTTCTTCCGGTCTGCGAGGAAGTCGGCAGCTTGCGATTTGATGCTTTGAGGCTCTACCGATGTTGTGGACACCATTTAGGCGGCCCGTTTGGCGACTCACGGTTGCCTCGCGTGTATATGTCATGTATAGTTCCGGAGGAAGTGCCGTTGGGTGTTCCTGGAAGTAGTGGATTCGCCGTTGAGCTTGGAATCTGGCGTATACGGTTCGATGCTAGCGTTGGCCATTGTCTTGAGTCATGGGACTTTGCGATATAGTAAGACAGGCCTTTGCCAGGTGGTGTTCCTTGCCCTCCTGGCCGTTCGGCGACCATCATGGCGGCTACGACTTCAGTGGAAGCTGCCACATAGATGAGCATTGGCTCTTTGTCATTTGGGGTAGCTAAGAGTGAGCCAAGGTAGCACTTCTTTGAGTGTGTTGAGTGCATTGTCGCCTCGTCCCATTGGGCAGGGGTTCTTGCGCGATAGGTGGTAGAGGGCATTGCCTTCTAGCCGAGGATGAAGCGGCGAGCGCGACTTTCGTCCGACCAACTTCTAGAGCGTCATGACCCACAAGTATAGGGGGTGTATCGCATGTTATTTTAGAGGAAGTGAAACCCAATTTATTGATGAGCACAAGGGGAGCCAAAGAATATTTATAAGCCTTTAAAATTGAGTTGTCCATTCAGCTGCACTGAAACAATCTTGCTCACCGCAGTTTATCAAGAGCAGTTTTGTAGTAGGATAGTAAGTAATGTGCGGTAGTGAAGTAAAAAGACAAAGTAATGTGGCGATTCGAAAAGGGATTGAGCATAGGGATGGATGGACATGTGCATGGACAAGACAATTCACATAGCAATCAGAACATAGGGCAATTGCAGATAAATAAGATAAAGCATCCAAGTACTAGATAATCCTAGGCATGTGTTCCATATAGTCATCGTGCTCGCAAATGAGAACTTGCACAACATCTTTTGTCCCGCCAGCCCGCTTGCGTGGGCCTCAAGAGAACTACATCGGAAATTAAGGTGCTCCTTTTAATAGAGCAGAAAGCATTAACACTCCGTGAACACATGTGATCCTCACATTAAAGCCATTCCTCCGGTTATCCGATTTACGTCACTTTGGGGCCATTGGTTTAACAACAACGTGTGTATACAACTTGAAGATAAGACCATAAACAATACTATCATAATGAATCAATAACATGTTCAGATTCGAAATCAAGGCACTCGGGCCCTAGTGACAAGCATTAAGCACAACAAGTTGCAACAAATCATAAAGCACTAATAAAAGATACTAGGCACCATGCCCTAACATTATGCCATTACATGAACGATCTCATCCTACCATCCCCATAGCCTCACGGGGGATTACTCACTCATAGATGGGGAAACATGGATGGTCGATGGAGAAGCGATGGTGATGATGATGATATCTCTCCAATTCATCGTCTCGGTGAGAATGGAGTTTCGTGTTGTTCGCTTGTGAATCGGTGGTGGCGGCGGAGCGGAACCCTTACGAAAAAGCATCGACCCCGAGTTTTTAGATTAGAAGGCTTCTTATAGAAGAGAGGGAGACGAGGGGTGCAGGGGCCCACACCACCTACGTGTGCCTGGCCTGCGCCACCAAGTGGTGTGGCCACCACAACCTTCTCGTCTATTCGGTTCCTCGAGTCTTTGGGTGAAATAGGATTTGGCATATTTTCCGGATTTTTCACGATAGTTGATTTTCTGCACAAAAAGTAGACACCAAAAGGCAATTCGCTTGCGTGGTCCGTTAGTTGTATCCAAATCACACAAGTTTAGAGGAGAAACAATAGCAGAAGTGTTAGGGAAAGTAGATACATTTTGACGTATCAACTCCCCCAAGCTTAGCTTATTGCTTGTCCTCAAGCAATTCTTGGAAATGCGATAAAGAACTTTCACGAACACATTTGCTTCATATGATGCATATATTCTCGCATGTGACCAACTACTTAGGCAATTCATAAAGTATGCTAAGTTTACTTAATAATTGCAAGCTATGAAAGATTCCAACTCAATAATAAGTAGCATGAAGCATAAACATAAGCAACATTACAATGCTCATAACAAGGTATGATAGAGTGGTATCTCGCTTGCCTTTGATTATGAATCAAGGCACCTCAAGTTCAAGTGATGACTAGAAGTAAAGATATCAAAGATACAAGCATCAAAGTCATAACACAAATAATCAAGTAATGGAACAAACACAAAGAATGACAACTATGCTCTCAAGAAGGTGCTCAAAGAATGTGGAGACTCAACAAGTAAAAGAAAAGGTTTTGAATAATTTGAAAGGCTTCCAAATGCTGAAAGTATGGTACTATTAGCTTTGAGCTCTCATTGCCCCTATCATAAGCATCTTTAATGGTTAAGGTGAAAGTGACACAACTAAGAGGATATGCTTGACAAGTTATAAATGAAATCTCATGCCCCTTACTTACGAAGACCGATCCTCATGCTACTCAACTTTAGTTACAAGTAAGCTCTTGTCATTGTAAGTATATACGTATCATAGAGAACCGCCAATGGGGTACTTGCACATGACATGGGAGCTATCCCATAATCAAAATGACAAGGCAAGGCATAAATGAGCATCTCTGATCTTTTTTTATTTACTATGTATAGATTTTTATTGAGGATGCTTCATAGAATGCTCATTATGGTTATGTTGCAAGTTTCCACCATGATTAGGCATGGCTGTGACCCGTTTCTCTAACACATACATACATAACTCCATGATCTTACAAGTTCCACTTTTATTTCACAATCAACATCCATAACAAAAGAACATGATATCAGGTATATATTTACAAGTGTTGAAAGCGTTCCCCATGATACATGGTTCTCGCTAACTTCAACTCATAAAGCGCAAGCATATGCACAACATATAACTTTCATGGAGAGTTCACAATGGTTCAGGTTTATTATGCAAGAAAATAAAGTGTGCCATCAAGTTCGTGAGAGCTTTACTAACTAACTTTCTCATAACAAGCAAACATTTTATTCGAAGAAAACAAGGCATATTGAATATAAGTAGCAAATGATGCTAATAGGTAGGTATGGTGGACACTTTGGAAATATTTGGTTTAGGGAGTTGGAAACTTGAGTAAAACATACTCGGAAGTGAAGGCTAGCAATAGTAAGGGAGCATAAACGAGAGAGCAATAGCTGCCATCATATCATGCTTGCAACAAAACAGGACTAATCATGGCATGAAAGTGATTCAAGATCCTCAAGGCAAAATAATTCATCAAGGCTTAACTGATTATTACAGTCATGTGCATGCGTGAGCATGTGCCAAGTCAATTCAAATGAAACATTGAGGAGGATACCATGTGTCATACCAAGTTATGAATAGAATAATGCAAGCAAACATTCATAAGACATGCTACAAACTATAAGCTGGAGCTAATCATAAGAAAGCAAGAACTACTACATCCAAAGATAACATACACTACATGAATGACTAAGCATGCCCACAATGATGAGTATATGTACAAAATGAAAACAAATAGAGTTCAGCCTCTTACCACGCCTCAAGTTGTCATTAATCCTCATTATTGCTCTTCACTTGTGTGGCTTGAATAATAATATGAAACCAATATCCACTAAGGACACTGAACCTGAGCAAACTCACAAAACCAAAGAAGAACAAATATTTTTGGTGTTTTCGATTTTAAACAAGAACCAAAAGAGAAAACAAGCAAAGCAAAATCTTTTGGGTTTTTTAGTTCAAACAAAGCAAAAGGAAAAAACCAAGGCAAAAAAGAAGAAGCAAACCAAAGAGAAACAACAAATATTTTTGGTCTTTTGTGTTTTAGAAAGCAAAAGCAAAGAAGAACAAAACTAAAAAGAGAACGAAAACATGAATATACAAAGTACCGACACAACATGATATGGAGATGAGTGCGGTGTCGGTGTACCTCCCCAAGCTTAGGAAAGAGATATTACTTGTGTTCTCTACACTAGTAGCAAGATAATATGCAAAGTATCTAAGAGCAGGAGTTGGATATTTTTATCTCATCATCATTGGTCAAAGCTCCAACAAATCATTGAATTTTCTTGACACCTACACATCGAAAATCTTCCAAAGGCATGGTGAAGGAGATTATAAATTTTAAAAGAGACAGACCTGATAGATGTGTTAGTAAAATGAAGCCTCAACAAAAGTTTTGGTGAGTATAGCGTATTGCTCACTCTCATCTGATATATGAGGTCAAACCAACCTCTCAATCAGTAGCAAGAAATCATCAAGAATAATTGTAAGAAAGTAAAACAAGGAAAGAGGATGGGTGAGCATCCCCATCATCCCTTTCACAAAGGTAATGAGATCTTCATTGTATGATGGCCTCAAACGAGAGGCTGATCTTGAGGGCCTCGACCTCCTAGGTGCATCACTCTCAAATATCTCTCCAAAAGTATGGTTGTTCATGCTTGGTATTCTGAAATTTAAACACCTATTAAACAAGTGATTGCAAAGTAAATATAATGAAGGATTCTACCATAGGGACTTGCAAGAGGCCTAAACATGCATCAAAACTATATCTCTAAGCATCAAACAAGCTTACAAGCTCTCATAACCAGTCACCTAGAGCAGCAAAATACTCAAGATATAATCCACTAAACACAAATCTACTTGGACAAGGGAGGAGTCACATACCAGGAACAAATGCTCCAAATTTCAGCAAGAAAGATGGGATGAGCAAGGAGATCAAAAATCGAGAGCAAGCACAGCAAGAACGCGATTTTGAGCAATGAACTGAGCTTACTCTGGAGAGAGAAGAAAGTGGCAAGTGAGAGAGTTAGTGGGGGCAGGGTGGCCCACACCATGGCATGGCGCCACCCAGGCGGCCGCGCCACCATGTGGTGTGCCTGCCTCAGGGCCCCCTGCACCTCCTGTACCTCCGCCTTTTTCACGTAAAAATTTAATATGAATTTTCTGAATTTTTGAGACACTTTATTTTTGGGCATTTTTCAAATAGAAGAATGATTTTCCGATGTAGATTTTTTCTTTTGGAAACATGATGCAAGGACAAAACAAGGCTAGAACTACAGAAGTTCTAAGACACTTAACATGCAAGCAACTAACAACAAAAAGAAAACTAAACGAAAAGCAAAAACTAAAATGCAAAGGATAGAAATAAATGAGATAATCATAATGAAAACATTGTTTTGTTCAATGAATCCTTTTGTTAACAAGGTTGATCAAGTCTTGTTACCAAAACAATTGCATATGAGACAAAACTTTGTATTCCACTAATGATTATGTTACCTCAACCTTGATAGCAATGGTCCCAATCATAATAGTTTCAAATTTTTTCTCTTGGTATGGGACAATATATTTCTCCAACTTGAATGCCCTCAACATGTTCAATTGAATTCAAACCATAAGTCCTTTCAATCTTCTTGGGAAATAGACAGTATGTTCCTTGTCATTACATTGAAAGTCACCTTTCCTTGATTACAATTAATAATAGCCCTCGCAGATAAGAAAAGGTCTCCAAGAATAATAGACATATTATCATCTTCAGGCATTTCAAGCACAACAAAATCAGTTAATATCAAGCAATTATGAGCCACTGAACAGGTACATCCTCACATATACCCACAGGAATAGTGGTAGATTTATCACCATTTGCAAAGATATATCAGTTGGTATTAATTTTTCTAGTTGAAGCCTCTTATAGAGAGAGAAAGGCATAACACTAACTCCAGCTCCCAAATCACACAAAGCAGTTCTAACATAACTATTCTTAATAGAGCAAGGATAGTTGGAATCCTGGGTCTCCAAGTTTCTTAGGAACCTTACCATTAAAGGAATAATTAGCAAAAAGTAGAAATTTCTTCATTAGGATCTTCCTTTATTCGAGACAATATCCTTCATATACTTTGAGTAAGGAGGCAATTTAATAGCATCAGTCAAAGGAATTTGCAAGAATAAAGGTTTCATCCACTCACAAAACTTATTATAGTGTTCATCTTCCTTTGACTTGTGTTTCTTATCGGAAAGGCATAGGTTTTTGGACCCAAGGCTCTCTTTCACTACCATGTTTCTTAGCAATAAAATCTTCTTTAGTGTATTTAGTATTCTTAGTGTGGTGGTTCTTCTTCAACTTTTTCTTCATTAGGAACTTCATTTTCTTCATTACCACTTTCAGTTTCAGCATCGAGATAGATATACTATTAGGATCTATAGTGTTCAGAGGGTTCTACAATAGTTTTATGTTTCTTCCTTTTCTTATGAGTAGAACCACTATTTTCAGCTTGTTGAGAATCCTGCTCAATTCTTTTGGGATGCCCTCAGATATAGAGGATCCCGTAGCAGCACCACTTCTAGTTCTAATTTCATAAGCATGTTTTTCTTTAGCAGCATTAACTAGCAAGTCTTTTAACGAGTTGATCTATTTGAGTTTGAACCATTTGAAAGTGTTTAACAATCATTTTAACATCATTAGAGGTTCTTTCCACAATATCTTTCAACTCAACAATAGCTCTAGTGTTTTCCATTAGATGATTTTGCACCCTTTTATTAAAATTATCTTGCTTAACAATAAAGATATCAATTCTTCTAAGCATTGATCAGAGGTTTAGAGTAAGGATATCACCTTCATCAAAGTGTTGGAGAGAGTGTACCTCAATAGTGGATGAGTAGGGAATAGGCTTACATAATTCTTCTATAGGAGGTAAATTCTTGACATCTCAGCTTTAATTCCCTTCTCCTTAAGACATTTCTTAACTTCCTTCATTACTTCATCATTTAATTCAATAACTCCCTCTTCTTTGATGTTGGAATAGGCACCGAATAGTAGGTTCAGTACAATTACTGTAGGTATAGCTTGTTTAGAGGAGTCCAATCTTCATAATTCTTGCTTATTTTAGCCATTAATTCCTCAGCTTCCTTAGGAGTCCTATTCCTGAAAACACAATCAACACAACTATCTAGGTATGTCCTAGATTCTTCGGTTAGTCCATTATAAAATATATCAAGAAGCTCATTCTTAGGTAATGGACTTCCAGCTGTGCATGAATCAAAGCACAAAACCTTGCCCAAGATTAGGCAATATTCTTTTTCTCCCTGTTTAAAATCAAAAGTTCCTGCAAAATAGCATGTCTAGCACTAGGAGGAAAATATTTCAGAAAGTACTAATCAAGCAATCTATCAATAGATCCAGGAGGTAAATTACTAAACCAAGTTTTAGCTTCTCCTTTCAGTGAAAAGGGAAAATCTTAGCAACAAAGTACGATCTTAATATCATCAAACAAGCCACTCATGGTAGAAAGTTCATTCATATGTGCTACCGCACTTTCATTCTTAGTCCCAAAAAGGTTCTTTCTCAACAATAGCTATGTAAGATAGATCGAGAGAGAAATCATAATCTTCATCTATAATGTTTATGGAGAAGCAAAACTTAGCAATAGGAGACAATTTGGGTCTAATAGTACGCTCTCAAGGAGACTCTTAGCAGCCTCCTATCATGGGTGTTTTTACATTCTTTAATAAATTCATGGGTCATCTCAACATAACCATCTTCAATATCATAACTCACTAGACTCGTGTGAACTAACAGTGTGTAGTAGTGTCTTCATTAGGAGTTTCGTATTTCCAGCTATAGTTCTAGCAATCGTAGCATCTAGGAAAGGACCTAATGAACCACTCTTATCAAGCATGAGAAGCAAGATCATAAGCATCAAGTTTCAGATTCAGCAGTAGCAAGTGTGTGTAGTATGTATGTGTATGTGGTGTAAGGAACTTACTCATAACAGATGGTGAATCAAGAGCATAGAGGTGTTTAGAACTGCACTCTTCTTGTAGTGGATGGTAAAATAGGAACCTTGCCATCACGAGACTTACCCATGATGGATGGATAGCAATAACAATAGAGAATCCAAGTGAACTTGATAAATAAAGCTATGCTCCCGGCAACGCGTGCTAAAAATAGTCTTGATGACCCACAAGTATAGGGGTGTATCGCAGATTTTCGAGGGAAGTGAAACCCAATTTATTGATTCGACACAAGGGGAGCCAAAGAATATTTATAAGCCTTAACAACTGAGTTGTCAATTCAGCTGCACTGGAAACAATCTTGCTCACAGCAGCTTTATCAAGAGTAAAAGCTTTTGTAGTAGGAATAGTAAAGTAACAAAGCAGTAGTAAAGTAAAGACAAGAGTAACAATAGCAAATAGAGGATTCGAAAGTGGTAGGCATAGGATGGATGGATGGGCGTTGCATGGACAAGACAATTCATAGCAATCAGAACATAGGGCAATTGCAGATAAATAAGATAAAGCATCCAAGTACTAGATAATCCTAGGCATGTGTTCCATATATAGTCACACGCTCGCAATGAGAACTTGCACAACATCTTTTTGTCCTGCCAGCCCGCTTGCAGCGGGGCCTCAAGGGAACTATCGGCAATTAAGGTGCTCCTTTTAATAGAGCACCGAGCAAAGCATTAACACTGTGAACACATGTGATCCTCACATCAAAGCCATTCCTCCGTTATCCCGATTTCTCACTTCGGGGCCATTGGTTCCGGACAACAATGTGTATACAACTTGATAAGACCATAAACAATACTATCATAATGAATCAATAACATGTTCAGATCTGAAATCATGGCACTGGCCCTAGTGACAAGCATTAAGCACAACAAGTCGCAACAAAGTCATAAAGCACTAATAAAAGATACTAGGCACCATGCCCCAACAACTGATGCCATTACATGAACGATCTCATCCAATCCCTACCATCCCCATAGCCTACAGCGGGGATTACTCACTCATAGATGGGGAAACATGGATGGTCGATGGAGAAGCGATGGTGATGATGATGAGTTTCCGTGAATCGGTGGAACTCCTTCTGAAAACGCCCCCAGTTTTTAGGTCAAGAGGCATCTTATAGGCGAAGAGGGAGACCGAGGGGTAGGCCCACACCAGGCGCTGGCCCGGGCGCCAGTGGTGTGGCCACTGGCTGGGCCCTCTCCGCCTCAGATTCTCGCTCCGGAGTCTTCGTGAAATAGGATTTTGGCATATTTTCCGGGATTTTTCCGATAGTTGATTTTCTACAAAAAGTAGACACCAAGGCACTCGCTGAAAAAGTCATCATTAGTTGTATCCAAATCACACAAGTTTAGAGGAGAAGAGAAAGTAGATAACTCAACAAGTCTTTATGTAACTAAAGGTATAACCTTGGTTGACGTGCTTGCAACAAAAGATAAAGAACTAATAGTTCTCTAGAGACACGCCACAACATCTTCCTAACTAGATATAGATGGCTACACGTTAATCAAACCAGCTTATATAAGCAACATAAAGTAAATAAATTCCATCCTCCTTCTCGCTTACCAAACAAGAAAGCAAAAAGAATATCCATTCCATGAGTATTGTACTAGTTACTAGTCAAGTTTTGGGAAAGTTAAACATGATACTTTAGTTATAGTTGTCTATGATCGAGAAATGGTTCTACAAGTCATGCATAACACACGGTAAAAAATTTACCATGCATAGGTGCACAAATAGCAACAAACACACGATCAACCCCGGAAAAATCAAATGAAAAGCAACGAGGCATCACGACAAAGCATTCACCAGATTCAAAAATGATTTCAGGAGGCTACCCCACTAAGCTACCCACAATGAAGTCGGCCGAATTCGACACGGACCTGTGGTTTGCAAGAATGGTTGTAAACCAATCGCGAACCCGAAGTGTGACTAGGCTTGTCGATACCGCATAATCGTGTTAGATCCAAACAAGACAGTAAACGCCCACGCCACAAGAGTAAATAAAGCAAGAAGCATGGCATAAGTACAGGATAGTAGTAAAGCCCCAAACTATTTTGTGGCTCCAATAAATAATATTTGAATCAAGTCAAGCGAATGGGGATCCATAAAGTCTCCCACATGTAGATAGTCTGATAGTCAAGGAACATGTATCAAGTACTCGGATCCTATGGGACACAAGTGAGCATTTAAAAGCCGATACCATATATTGCCCATCGGGTGCCTCTTTTCTTTAGTTATTCCATTACTACACAATTTAGTTGTTTAGGTACCTCGTTATCCAGACTGCATACAAACCCATGCAATTCAACGACTGCATGGCTCAAACAATTTCTATAGTAAATTCTGATTAGGATGGAGGTACAAGGTTTAGTGGGGTTTAAAAGTAAAGGTTGTATAGTACTTGGGATTGCAATTTAATTCAAATCATGACACAATTAGGCAAGAATAAAGATAGAGGCATAGGTACTATATGTAATGCAAGTATGGGAAAATGCTTGCCTACAAGCTCAAGAGTAGGATAACCGGGATCCGGTAGTACTTTGGGTCTCTCGATAACTCCTTGCTGGATGTCTATCCAAATAAAACCAAATACACAAGGGTCATAATAAATAAAGTGTGCAATCATATGGAACATATGCAATAAAAAAACATGGTATGCCATGATGGAATGATGCACAATCTTATGGTATAATATATCATATCATGGGTGAGGTGTAGGAACAAGAATGAAGTATTTTATTATTTACTCATGTTTTACTCCCATAAATGCCTATTTAATATTTATATGATGCATACTTCAATTGGTATCATGAAATGCTTAGTTGAAATATTTGTTACTGATCAATTTAGATATATTATTTGTCAATTGAATTATGGAACAATAGTAGATATGAATTTATTAACAAATAAGCATATTAATGGTATTTAATAATTTGAAATTTTAACTAGCTAGAAATTATTTTAAATAGTATATTCATATTCCTGGTATTTTTCTAATTAGAAAACATATATGACTTGTATTATTTGGAAATATGAATTAGAAGTTAGTATAAATGCAAAACAATTCAAAATAGGTCAAAAGTCAAAGGTTTGACTAGCTAGAGTCAACTCAAGAATTATTTGAGAATATATTTAAATTCATATTCAAAAATAATTTACTTTTCATTTTATAAGTTTCAAATTCAAATTATTTCAAAAGATATGAATTATTTTGATTATATTCATTTTATGGTTTTTATTTGAATCATGATCTAGTCACGACATGTGACCAAGTAGAGGAACGCGGGTTGATGGGATAGAAAGGTCAAGGTTGTTTTTACAAAAGCTTCGTTACTAATGAAACTAAAATTTTAACCTGCTAGCTAGTATGATCTTTAGAAGATGGCCAAGTTTATAGAGGGAAACAAGGACTACAACTTTGATGTTGTAAGATTGAGCGATGGTGAACATGCTAAAATCAAGAACAGAAGAGGATGGTGGAAAATGAGCAAGCCACAAGAACAAAAGGTGGAGGTGGCCTGAGGCACTCAGAAAACTCAAAGGGGAAGCCGGCTGGTCATCAAGACGCAGAATATCGCGAAGTTCGACGCAGCGCCGCCACACGGTCCGGTGGGGACGCCATAGGGGATACTAGTAGTCTACAGGAACGGTGGGGTCGAGGCCCAACTCCACGTCCTAGTGGAAGCACGCAGGGTGGATGGCGACGAGGTGTACTGCAGGTGGCGTGGTAGCACAACACACTGCCGCTTGCCGAAATGAACCGGCGATGCAGGAAGCAAAGCGAGAGGGGCCATGTCTGGGGTGAAGAGAGGCTCACCAGCGATCGATAGGTGCAGACACGCGTGTTCGAGGTGGACCGGATCAATGGTGGGGATCGGGGCAGTCAGCTCGGACTTGTCACGGGCACAACGGTGCTGGCGTCACTCTGGCGAGCTCCAGCATCGGGCTCGGGTACGAGGTGATGGAGAGGAACTATCCTTGCGCTCCTTAACGCCTAGATCCCTCCTGGCACGGATCCAACCGCCTCCACTAAGGTTTGGACGAGTTAGGGTTTAGGGTTTGGCATGGATACGGCCATGGCCATACATGGGGAAGGAGGAACAAGGAAGAGGTTTCCTAGGGATCTTTATCTGGTCTGGGTGTTGAGGTAGCTGGTATAAAAGGGTAACACATGGAGGGCTTTGCTGGCTGTGCAAAAGGTGAGAGGGAGAGGGGATGGTGCGCTCGGGTTGGTTTAATCCTTCTCCCTCATCTCCTTGTTCTTTAACCTAGAGAGGTGAGAGGGGACCATGGAGGTAGGTAGGTCGGGCTGGTTTTTGACATGCAAGAAAAAAGGGAAGAAGGAATGGCCTAGGTGGATGCACGATACCCCGTGTGGTGGCCACGGGTGGAAGATTAGATAGGTGGAGTTTAGGTCTTAACCTTGTTCGAAATAAAACAAAGAAACTTCTCAAAAGAACCAAAGTAGAGAAAAAGATGAAAATGGTGGCTAGAAGATAGGTTGGCTTCATGTAGGATTTTATTTGATCTCGAATTTAATTTAATCCAAGACAAAAAGAATAGTGAACAACAAAAAAGAAAATGAGTGAGGCCTTTTGTATGTACCATGCATGTTTTAGTTGTGAAAACAATTAGAGTTTGATCACATTACATGGTTTCCATTAGCCTTTCCACGAAGAATGGGGATTCAAAAGAAGAAGAAAAATGGAACTCTCCCAAATCATATGGCTTAATCAAATTAGATTGCATGCATGAAGAATAAGGTGATCATGCCAGTGCGTATGCACCACTGTAAATTTATATAGTCACAATATATTCAAACATGACCTTAGTTCAAATAAGACCATACAGAAAGTTGGAAAGAGCACGCCACATAGCATACAAAGGTGGCCATGTGACTATCTCCATATTGTAAAAAACAACATGGTAACAAGTATGGAAGCATGTAGAATAGAAGTGTATCCATACCAAATTTTTATGAGCTAGAATTAAATACCAAAGAGAGTTGCAATTGCTCATAGTATGTTGGATGGTGGAAATTAGATGGAGACAAAAGAAAGGTGGTGGAATTACAATAGATATTCCCCCAACTCAACTTGGACATCAAGCATTATATAAAGAACGAAATACAACATATCAAGAGACAAATACAGTTAATGAGGCAAATGCATATGAAGAAAAATATGATGCTCAAATGCAATGTGGCATGGTGACATGAGCATGATATTATAATGATGCAATAATAATATATAGGAAGTAGCATTATATATATTAAACCATCACTAGTGGAAACGAGGCCTTTGGTTGAGCCTGGAAATGGGCTTTAACACCGGTTCTCTTTAACACCGGTTCGTGGCACTAACCGTGTTAAAGGCCTCGCACTAGTGGTTCACAAGAGTCCCCTTTAACACCGGTTCGTGGCTTGAACCGGTGTTAAAGGGAGGGCTAAGACACCGTAGCCCACACCCCACTCTTCCATTTTTCACTATCTCATTTTGGAGCCTAGCAAGAGGGTGTGAAGTGTGCTAGTTTGTGTTTTTTTGTATGCACAAGAGGTGTTCGGTGAAATGCCCGAGAGCTCAAAATAAGTTTTCTGCTGTTTCTTCCTTCCTTGGCCGAGGTCGGCAACTATCCTTTCATGTGTCATTGATGTACTATATATATAAATGGTCATCTCCTATTATTTTTGATATATACTATATATTAATGCAGATGAACCGCAATGGATGTACGGTGACCGCCGCACTTCGAGTACATTACGGGCCTCCAAAATTTCATCGTTGTGGCTAATGCAAACCATGGTCACAATGGTTTTATGTGTTGTCCGTGTGTTCACCGTCGAACAAGAAAGACTACTCAAATACCAGAACCATTCATGCCAACACCGCTTCGATCCGGGTTTCATGCCCAGCTATAATTGTTGGACCAAGCACGGAGAAAAGGGTTGTGATGGAAGACAACGAAGAAGAAGAGGATGATGACAACTATCATAATATGTATCATGAAGATAGTGCAACGGGGTAGATAATGAAGATCAAGAGGCGAGATGGGCCTGCCGATGACGATCTTGGTCGGGCCATTACTGATGCAAAGGAAGAATGTGAAACTGAAAAAGGATAAGGAGAAGCTGGAGCAGATGTTAAAGGATCACAAAACATTGTTGTACCCAACTTGCAAGATGGCCACAAAAAGCTAGGTACCACAATCGGATTTGCAATGGAAGGCAAGAGAACGGTGTGACCCAGATTTCAAAGTTGTTGGTAAAATGAAGAATCTTCTTCCAAGATACATACCATACCAAGCAAAGAAGGTTGTTCGCCCTCTAGTATTAGACGCGCAGAAGATACATGCCTGCATTAATGATCGCATCCTCTACCGGTGAGAAGTACGAGAATTTGGATGATGCAAGACCGGTAAGATAAGATCGACGAGACGATCTCGACGATGTTGAGGGCGAGGCCCTAGGAAGAAGGTTCCTACCAAGGTTATGTGGTATGCTCCTATAATACCACGTTAAAACGCTCTCTTCAGAAATAAAGAGCATGCCAAGTTGTTGCGATGGCACATGGAAGATCAGAAGAAAGACGCGATGTTGAGACACCTCACCGATGGGTCACAAGTGGAGAAAAGTCGAGAGAGTACCCGGACTTCAGACGTGACGCAAGGAACTTAAGGTTTGGTCTAAGTACGATGGCATGAATCCTTTTGGTGAGCAACACCTGGCCTGTGACTCTATGTATCTATAACCTTCCTCCTTGGTTGTGTATGAATAGGAAGTTCATTATGATGCCAGTGCTCATCCAAGGCCCGAGACAACCCGGCAACGACATTGATGTGTACCTAAGGCCATTAGTTGAAGAACTTTACAGTGGGCCAAACCAGGTGTACGATGTGGATGAGCACAAAGGGGAGCCATTTGACCTACGAGCATTGCTTTTCAGAACCATCAATGATTGGCCCGCTCTTAGTAACATTTTCAGGCATACAAATAAGGGATACAATGCATGCACACACTGTTTAGATGAGACTGAAAGTGTATATTTGGATAAATGTAAGAAGGTTGTACCTAGGGTATCGATTTCTTCCAAACCTGCATCTAGTAAGAAAGAAAGGCAAGGATTTCAAACGTCTGGCGTAACCCGGAGGAAGCCTGTCCTCCTGCGGTGAGGAGGTATTTGGTATGGTCAAGGACCTAGAAGTAATTTTTGGAAAAGGTCCCGGCAGCCTATCTGTTCAATGACGATGCCGGACACGCCCATGTGGAAGAAGCAATCTATATTTTGGGACCTACCCTATTGAAAGTCTTAGAGGTCCGCTTCAATCAACGTGATGCACGTGAAGAATGTTTATGCGTGAACCTGCTAGGCTTCCTAGGAGTGTATGGGAAGACAAAAGATACACCGAAGCACGGCAGGACCAGCAACGTCTGAAAGACCCCAAGAGCCTATGCATCCTCGAGAACGAGAAAAGGTAAATCGATGCCACTTAATTCCTGCCAGCTATGCTCTACTAAAGTACAGTAGAAGGAAATCTTTTGAATGCTCCCCTGAGCAGTATCAAGGTCCCATCCTGGCTTCTCGTCAATATAAAGGGAATAATAAATATGGCGTAGAAAATTCCAAAACCTCAAGTCTCATTATTACTGCTTACGCGGATTATGACACAATTTGCTTCCGATTGCTTCCGATCGCATTTGAGGGGGCTTCTTTAACCTGAGTAAATGTTCAAGAACCTCCATTGTGAAGCTATGTGCATTCCTCAATGCAATATCCGAGAAGGTAATCGATCCAGAGAAGCCTACCGTGGTTGCTGGCCATGACAGGGCCTACCAATGTCTTGTCAGCTTTGAGTTGGTGTTCCCAAATTCATCCTTCTTCGTATTATGACGCATCTCCGTTCACCTAGTAGAAGAGGATTGCCATTCTCAGTCCTCAGTATTTCTACACAATATAAGTCATACACTCCTTTGAGAGGTACATGGGAGTCTTAAAGAAATATGTTCATAACCCGTATAGGCCGTATGCGAAGCATCTCCAAGGGGCTAATGTGTAATGTAGGGAGGTCATTGAGTTCGTGGTTGATTTTATTCCCGACCTTAAGGCGTATTGTGTTCCGTAATCAATGCTTACATGAGGGGAGACTCATGTGGGAAAAAGGCACCCTAGGATGTAAAGCTAATGGTGGCTATGTAGTGGACGGGATTCGCATTCTCTCAATCAAGCACTAATAACTACACGGTTTTATTAAAGATCTAACCTATGGTTTCAGCTCCGTATATCAATGAACAAACACAAGAATTTAATACACCTAAAACAACGGGCAAAACACCCGCGCCTGATGAATGGATTATAAGTGAACATAAGTATGGCTAGTTTGCTGGCATGGCTGCAAAGCAAGACTTCTCACTTAATAACACTCACTCATAGATCACCAGACTTAAGTTGGCTGTGACACACCATCTTCGACTCAGAGTATGTACCTTCCAAGGGTACCAGATAAATGGGAACAACATTTTTGGCACGATAGGCCAAGATAAAAAGAGAGCACTGCCAACCAAAAATAGTGGTGTCCGCCTGGATGGGCCAGCGAAGATTAATGGGCAGCAAAAAGACCACGACAGGGTTCATAGGAGGAGATATGGGAACTTGACTATGGACCTAATTTTAGGTACCCTTGTTGTCGATGCAAATGGGTCAAGGCTAACAGGGAGGGGGGAGGGTTGAGGTAGACAAGAAGGACGGAATGACAACGTGGATCTCAACAATCTTATGAAGGTAGACAAGAACTTAGATTTAACCATTCGGTTTTAGCCAATGATGTGGGCTCAGTATTTTCTATGTGCTGACATGTCTACCAAACCAAAAAAAAGAAAAAATAACCAAAATGACATACATCACACGATGAGCCAAAGCGTTACATAGTTCTTTTTTTCAGTGGAAAAGAAACACTGTGGGAGTGGAGGACAAGATGTACATGTCGAAGATTATAATAAGTTTGATGAAATTTCGGGCCTTCAGAGTGAAGACCTGACCCAAATCCATCCCTGTTAAACGGTGTTGATACTCCATGGTTATACGGGCCGACGTTAGAGTCATAAGATTGACCATATGTATTAATTTGAGCCATTTTATGGCACACATATGTATCTCAAGATGGAAATCAATGTCACATTTCTTATGTTAATCAGATGATATGTATTAAATGAGCCTATTTTTCTTTCTTCCTTCTATTTGTTCCCTCCAATTTTCTTCTTCCCGCCCATTTTTCTCTTCCTTTACATTTACATTTTTCTTCCGCCATTTTTTCTTTCCCGCCCTATTTTTTTACCGGCCAGTTCTTCCCTCTCCAGTTCTTCCCCGCCAGTTCTTCACTATATATATATGTAGGGTTGGCTTCATTGTCATTGCAACATCTCTAGACTCATATCTCTCGCAACCTCATCACTTCTTCCCATGGCTTCCACCGTAGCACTAACCCCTGGGAGGCGGAGGCGCTGGCGCCGAACTACCTCCCTCGCCCGCCGGGATACCGTGTCCTCGCTTGCTGATGCTGAGCGAGGCGAGGCCGTGCCGTTCTCCTCCTGTCCTCTAGGTGTGGCGCGCTGATGGCTATCACGAACCACTACTACTTCGAGCTCACGCTGAGCAGCGGAGGAATCCCCCAGAGAGGCATCCCGACTATTTCTCACTTGGGAAGCCTTTGTCGCATCGGGCGTGAGAGGGCGCCGCTGCCAGGCACCGAGGAGGACGGCCCACCTCCCTCCCGAACTTCAACGAGGCTGGCTTGCCGGCTATGGTGGCGCTTGCTCTGACTTCTCCAGAGCCGTTATGCGCTCTGGCGACACTTCCGGGCCGCCATCAACCCCCGCTCAAGGCTTACCCTCAAGTCCAGCCCACGCATACTCAAATTTCTTCAAGGTGTCACGATATGAATTTTGACGATTTACCATGACGGGCACAAGAAAAATGTACGATAACGCTGACGCAAAGGGCGAGTACGACACTACAAAGGGCGCGTAGTATTACGTGTAGGTAAGGTGAGCATGACTGAATCACTCCAAACATTCCGGTAACAAGTTCGTACGATTGTTACTTAATCTGGCCATGTATTCTTAATTTTTCAGCTTCTGGCGCGTATCTTTTAATTTTGGGTCGCAAGCTTGATGTAATCTTGCCGATTAGTTGAATTCTGCATTTTAGTTCCAAAGGATATCTCCTTCACAAATGACCCATCTCATTCGAGGTTTCTTGGCTTTTGGTCAAAATGACCAATGTTATGGCTAGAATCAAGGCATATAGTTTGTGATAATATACCATATTGTGCATACATGTGCATCATGGCATGGCAAACAATGTTGCAAGAGTGAAGTTTTCCTTTTTATCGCACCATTTCCATTTTCCTCGAAAGCATAAAATCTGACGGATGGTTTTGTCAAGTTAAACCACTAAAATGGCTAATTCAAAAAACCACCTACCACATTTTACAAAAATACTAGAATCACCTTATATGGACAATGTAAACAATAGGGGGATCAAACCTTTCCGGCATTCAATTCCTCTCGGTGAAAGTAGTAAGACAAATTCCTGCCAAATCGGATGGGTGAAGTGTAATACGTGATATGAAGTAGAGGTACATGATACGATGCTCAAGGATTTTTTACAAAAAATCATTTTAGGTTCACAATATGCTATTTTATCAAAATCCAATGCTAGTTGAGCGAGGCTTTAATGATTCATGTATACAAAAGATGCGGTGATTTAAATGGTCCAATCAATTCAAAAATGTTAATACAAAATAAAATATATATTTGGCTCTAATAAAATAGGGTTAGATTCCCTTTTTAGATGCTTAATATTTCTTATGTTCAAAGTTTTAGGATTTGACAATTTATTTTTTGTTTGAATTGAATAATCAAAATTTATATGTAAGTGTTTTAATCATTTTGAAAATTTTCATCTAAAGTAAATAAGCAAAATGTTTTTTACATGAATGGATAGATATTATTTTTCTGGAAAATTATGATATATTATTCATATTTTCTGAGTTAGGCACGAATAAGATATGAATTTTCTAAAATTCATATCCTATTTTTTTGAATTATAAATGTTCTCTACCCCCTTTAATGCATGGAAATAAATGTTCTCTTTAACAATCGTCTTTGTTCAACCATTGAAAGAACTGGGTAGATTATTGCTGCTGTTGTTAAATCTTGGGTAGATGTTTATTTCATACAAGACACCCCTTTAATGTTGGGTTCTATTGAACCGTGTTAAAGCTGGAACGGGCGCTGAAGGGGGGGTACGGCCCTGAATGAATTTCATTTTTAACACCGAAGTTCCAAATGCCACGTAACCAAAAGTTATGGGGGTTATAAGGGAAGATGACGCCACCCCTTCTTCTTCCCCCCAGCCAGATGTGACGCATTCTTCCCCAGCTGGTCGCTGCTATCCACAGCCGCGAGCGCCTCGCCTGGGATTCTTTGACGGTCGCCCACCACCCCAACCGCCGCCGCCACTCACCTGCACCGCCACATCCGGCTTCTAACCGTCGCCGCCACTCCAGCTGGGCCGCCAGGTGCCTCGGCCAGTAGGTACACCCCGCCTCCCCTTCGCCTTCTCTGTCCGGCCAGCCGCAGCATGAACTTGTCCTGTCTACTCATGAAGCGGTTAGGATTTTCTTTCTTCTTGGCGCTGATTATGTCGTAACCACTTCAAAATGGGAGGTAGTCCCATAGGGTAGTGGTAGGGGTCCAAGGCAGTGTTGTTGATGGTGTCGGCCTCCATCTTGAACTCCCTTTGAAGTTTACCTGGATGATACATGTCCACAGTATCTCGTAGCTGCTGCCATTTCGGCGGAACTTGAACTGCAAGAAGCATGGTCTTGGTGTCGGCGATGGTCTCCGTGAGCACACTTAGGGAGAGATCGAATAGGCCGATGCGCTTGAGTCGAATGACGCGCTGGAGGCCGCCGGGCGATCGGGAGCAGGCGCGCATACCATGGCACGCACTCTCGGCGGAGATGCAGCTATGTATGCAGCCGACGCGGTGCGCGGAGAGCAGGTGCATCGCCGTGACGCTGGGCGGGTCTCGCCATGGCGGGCCGTAGCTGGACATGCTGAACACGGTGCCGGGCCAGTAGTCCTTGGAGACGGAAGCGCTTAGGAAGCGGGAGGTCCGGGCGGTCACGGCGGCCAACGCTACGGGTTGCGTTCGGCAGCACTTCGGCGCAGGCCGGGCGAGATGACGACGACACGGCGTTATATGCGAGCCGAGGCGTGAAGGGAGGAAGACGTGGGACCGTGGCACGCGGCGAGAGCGTGCACAGAGTGGCGTGGAAGGGCTTGGTTTCGTAAGGAGGTGTGGAGATGGTCAAGAAGGGATGGCCTTGCCCATAAGGACCCTTATTTTATGTTCTTCTTCTTGCCGTGGCAATGACGAGGAAGCGGAAGAGGAGAAGGGAGGCGTAGGGAAATAAGCACGGCCATCATGGAGTAGGCATTTATTATTATTCAACTCCATGATTTGCTGGATTCGAGTTGCCAGAGTTAATTAGCTGCACAATATTGGGCGTGAAGTGCCATGCCATCTTGGCTGGTTCTTCCTCAAGTATATATGTATCGGAGGGATAAGCAATGCTGGCTTCTAACCTCTGTTCTAGTCAGTCAAATTTTAAAAAACTCCTGTGTTTTATTTGTCAATGGAAGCTCCTTTTGCCGCCTTCTTGCAACTCAATCTATTGGCCACAAATATTTTTAATATGTCAAATATAATGACGTTTCCATTTTGACCTTATGTTTATATAGACTTTGTTCCTTTATCTATGAAAAAACTTACTAATGGAACGACTCCCGGAATGCACTTCTTAACACCGGGTTCCAGTCTTCACCGAACCGGGTTAAACGGGTTATAACGCCGCCACCCCTTCCTTCTTTCCCCATCCAGATCGATTTCAGCCTGGTCCCCAGCTGGTCAAGCCGTCGCCATCCCGGTGGGAGCGCCTTCGTCCTGGGATTCTCCGCCGCCACATCACTCTGTAGCTCGCCACCGCCTCTAACCGGGCTGGGCCGCCACTCCAGCCATTTTGCCTATGTAGTGCTCTCCGCCAGAGGTAACACCCCTGCCGCCTCTCCTTGCTCCTTCGGGTCTTCACACGGCGCAATGGCGCGTGGCGCCTCGCCATCTGTGGGCGGTAGTAGGGCGGCCGGGCGAGAATTGCGGGATCGCCAGCTGGGCGGTAAAAGTGGCGCGGGCTGGCGCGGGCGCCTGCACCAACAAAGCTATATTGCTAGTGTATTGCTAAGTGATATGATTGTATTGCACATATTCCATGAGTTGTTTGTCATATTCATAGTGTATTGCCATATATTCATATGATTTTACATAGTGTATTGCTATATTCATATTCCATGATTTGTTTGTCATCTCTTTGCTTAAGACCAGCTAGATATGGTGTTCTATTTTGAGTAAGTGCAGGTTTATGGTGGTATTGAAACTTATTTGGAAATGTAAGAGGCCATCATGCTCCAAAGTTTGCTCAAATGTTTTCCTTTTATAAGTTTATATGCAAAAAACTTACTAAGTTTTTATGGAACCTCGCTTCAAATACTAGCTTATCAATACAAATATCTTTGTTGTAGTAATTGTTCCTAACAATTTTTATACCACCAAACCTCGCGGTTGTAGCAGTAAACTTTAGGTTTAGTATTAATATAGTCTAGCATCTGTAGCTTATTCCATATAGTAAAATGAATTTATGGTGCTTCAAATCATTGGTTTGGCAAGTCGATCAGTACTTCACCCTTTACGTGGCAAAAACATGAACAACTTTCTTAGCTTTCACATATATATTCGCTGTCTAAACCTTCATTAACTTAATTATAGTTTGGCCACCTGATAAAGTTAAATCTTTTCACTTAATTATAGCTTTCATATATTCTTAGCTTCTCCTTCCTTCTTCCCTCTGGTTTAGATCAGTTGCCATTACAAAGCGGCTACAGAGAAAAGCTACCGGCCGCTGCTTTCTGGAGCATCCTCCGGTCAGCCTAATCAGTAGCTAGCCCCTCTCATATGCATCCTGGGATTTCAATTAGGGTTTGGAATCCCTTAGAACTCTCGCTTTAAAACAGATCAAGCTTCCTTAGGGTTTTAATTTATTTGTGTATTTTTTGAATGAATAATATGTATATATAAGTATGAATCAAAGAACAATTCAAAGTTTACACTCTAACTCTAGATAATATGATTATAATAGAAACTATCGAACCACTTAGAAGAAACCTTGAAGAAGAAGTTAGGCCACAATGAGAACATTATCGGCGGAGGACACTCTCAACAATATCTAGACTTCTGAGGGGCATGATGACAACTCAAGTAGTCAAGTGGGAGAAGATGAAGACCCTAAGTGAACGCAATTTAGTGATTACAAAGTCCGGCGAGGTATATGCATTGATTAAGCCCTCCGGCCGACTTCCACCAACAATCTTCTTCTACATGTATTAATAAACGCTTTTCTTCTTCTTTTTAGCCCTTGATCGACCTCAGCCAGCAACTATCTTCTTCTATGAAAAAGAGCAAGCGAGGCACGAGCTATCGGTTGAAAGATCGCAAAGTTCAATGATCGAAGGGCCCGTATGTTGATGGCAAAGTCGATGGAGCCCAAGAAGGCCGCAGATAAATTTGTACGTCCAAGTTAGAGTTCTTGTTAGGGACCAAATCCCAATCATAATTGAATATTGAATGCTTTCAAAGAAGGGCGACGGTACCTTTGTCGATTGGCGAAAGATCCAAAGAAACGCTTTGAATTCGCTGTTACAGTAAATTTCATCCTTCCGCTACCAGAGGAGGATGAAAACAAACCGTTATAAAGGAAAAGGTCAAAGAGTGGACTCCTAAAGAAGATGGTATCGACGCTCAACTGGAAGACAAAATTGAACAAATTTGTCAAAGTCTTCGCGAGACTCCAAATTTCAAGACGATATTATGCAAAGATAAGACCTCAACCGACGCTAATTTGTGGTATACATACAGTTAAAGCTGAGGAAGCTACAAAGAGGTCAGAAACCAACACGCTTAAATGCCCGTAAGAAGGAATATCACCAGCAGGAAAGGGTCAGGTGGCTACATATTCCAGAGGCCTAAGTGGAGGAAGCTGAGAAGGCCCCCATGAGCAGAGGGATCACACCTGGGACACATGGGTGGGACCCCACGCAAAGACTTGGTTCTACGTAATCGGGCAAGGTTGGACTCCAGAACAGGATTTCTGTGTATCTTCCCAACCCTCCTTTGCCAAACCTGGCACATCGAACTCATCACGCAAGCACACGAGGAAACAGCCGCCAGGACCTTCCATCCTCGACACAAGAGAGAATGACCAGCTCACACGCCGCCATCGAAAAAGAACACCCTGACATGCACGAGGCATAGTATGACGTGGAAGGATGGGTTTGCCGAGTGGAGCGACCCTTTGGCGCATGGCGCGCCGCAGAAAAGAAAAAGAGCTGCGACAAGAGCCGGATGACACAGAGAATATGCACTTGTGGCGCGCTGAAGGCGCAAGTGAATGCACAACAGAGCCATCAAGCTACCGCCCATCGCGAGCGTGGCAAGAGCCCAGATGGCCTAAAGCTGTCAAAAGCTGCTCAGACTCTCACGCTGAAAGCAAAGGCGTGGCTTCCACGGAGAACGTGCAGCCCTCGCTGAAATGGCGGGTCTTCGATACCCCGTGGATGATCACGGAGAGAACACGCTGAGCTGCATGTGAGATTAATAATGGGCTTATCCATTAATGTGGTATCGGTTTACTATGCCTTTACCTCCTCGTAGCTAGTGGAATCTTACCACCGCCGCATCGATTCCAGATGGCTATGTTATTGTCGGGTGGATGAGGTTGTGAAGGAATATGAGGAAGCCACAGCCTTGACCATGCTACAGGTGAAGGGAAACTCAACTCAAATTTTCAAAGGCAGAACAACTGATATTCTTTTGAAGAAGGAACACATCGTGCTTCCAAATTGAGGCCACTGGCACCCCGGCTCAAGATTGCCAGCAATGTCCGCAATACGGGAAGAAATGAGCCGCTCAGCCAATTTATCTCCTCAGGCGTGGGCAGCCATCTCCGGCGCGTCAGCCATCTCCTCAGGTACAGTAGCCATCTCCGGCGCGCAACACCAAGGCGAGCCATCTCCGGCCAGCCACTCAAGGCCAGCCCATCTCCTCGCCAACAATAATTCGGCGCTTCAGCCATCTCCTCAAAGATAAGCGAAGAGCACTGCCACCAAGAGCATCACTAGTACCGCCATTAAGAGAGTTCAAAAACCACGCCTCCGTAGCCTTCCGCTTTTCAAGCCATTGCCGGTTTTACCGTGAATCGCAGCTGTATGAGGAGACCAATAGGATCTCAAGAAGAGGGTTTTCAAGAAATTCTTTTTGCAACCTAGATTTCGCAGAGCCAAAGGAGAAAAAAGATCCTCATGTGGTGGAGAAGTTTACAAAAATCTTTTGAAACCTGAAACCCCACTTGTGCTGGACTACGAGCTGGCCAGATTTTGAAGGCGGATGCAAGGCGCCATAGGAGACTGGCAAAAAAGCATGGTGGCACCAGAAAATAGTTCCCATGCTCGGAGAGCAGGAAAACCAATCATGCGCCTGCCCAAGTGTTCGACATCGACGCCCCTCCCGTAAATGATTACGGTAGGCAGAGCTACAAAGAAAGGCCAATGAGATGGGGATGACTTACATTGCATACTTGAACATCATGGGAGACAATTGCCCAAATGCGATGCCAACCCCATACAACCATGAAGTATGGGAAGAATCTCACAAGAAAGAGGAGCTCAAGAATCTACCAACAAAGATTCAAGATTGCACAAGTGGTAATTTTGATTTCTGCAAGACGAGAAAGGAAGAATGGATCACAAGCATATAAGAGATCAGATTTCCTTTTAAAGTGAGACGATTTAGATCGACTTCAACATTCAAGACTTGCATTTTCTATTCAATCGTAGGAACTCACAAAGCGCCATCAGCCTTTATTGTGTGTAAGTACTATTTCAGATTTTCTACCTCATCTCATTCACTTCATTAATTGTATGTATATATATATATGCTCACCATACTATTATGCAGGGAAAAAGGTTATGGAATGCATGAAAGGAGGACCTTTTGACATTGGGTTCATGACCCAAATAGAGTTCATGAAGAAGTGGTAAGAACCAAACCCGCAAATAGAAGATTTATTATTAAGGTCTTTACTAAGACAACAAACCAAAAGGAAATACTATTGCCTTACAACTTCGTGAGTATTGTTACCTCTCTGTACACATTCTGCTTCGCTTTTGGCCACTCGATGTTAAGTGTAACTGATGATGAGTTATGCGCGTAGGTTCCACTTTATTCGCTAGTCATTCAACCTGACTCAGTAGAAAAGTCCTTGTCATGGACTCATATTTAAAAGAAAAGAGCTATGGGCAGACTTTAGAGAGATGCTACAGAGGTAATTTGAATCATATTATCGCACTAGATCGGCAACTTTCATGACAACAAGTAATTAATTACTCCTTTATCCATTTTCTTTGCCGGACAGGGTTTGGAAAAGGTTCACGGGCAGGGCCGTGGGTGAATGGTCAAAAGAACTAAATTTGTAGACCAAATGTAAGTAATACTAGCTAGCTAGGTTTGTGTATCTCTTTGATTCTGCTTCCAATTCCATTATATCATGCTTTATTGATTATTATTTTGATTGAACTCTATTCTGTGAAGTGCGCGACCGGGACACGGCAATAACTTATGGGTACTATGTTTTGCAGTTCATTCGCAACACGATATGTGCGACGGCCAACCGCATTAGAACAACTTATGTGGGACTTTTTCCGGAGGTGGCCCGAGGCACCTGTGAAAACTCAAAGGGGGGAAGCCGCTGGTCACAAGCCGCTGCGAATGGCTGATCGCGAGGTCCGACGAACGTTGCGGCCGCTGCCGGGCGCGAAGCGTGGGGACGCCATAGGGGCTACTAGTAGTCTACAGGAACGGTGGGGTCGAGGCCCATCTCCACGTCCTAGTGGAAGCACGCAGCATGGATGGCGACGAGGTGTACCGCAGGTGGCGGTAGCAGCAGCGCCGACACACATCGAGCGTCACCAAATGAACCTGCCATGTAGGAAGCAAAGCGAGAGGGGCCATGTCTGGGTGAAGAGAGGCTCGCCAGCGATTGATAGGTGCACGCTGTTCGAGGTGGGACCGGATCAATGGCGGGATCGGGCAGTCATCTCAGACTTGTCACGGCAGTGGTGAAGCGTTACCTCGGGCAGCTCCAGCATCGGGCTCGGGCACAAGGTGATGGAGAGAGGAAGTATCCTGCGCCCTTAATGCCTAGATCCCTCCCGGCACGGCCCAACCGCCCACGGGGCTTAAGGCTTGGACAAGTTAGGGTTTGGTTTGGCATGGATATGGCCATGGCTACATGGGAAGGAGGAACAAGGAAGAGGTTTCCTAGGGATCTTTATCTGTCCGGGTCTCAAAGTTGAGGTAGCTGGTATAAAAGGGTAGCACATGGAGGGCTTTGCTGGCTGTGCAAAAAGGTGAGAGGGAGAGGGATGGTGTGCTCGGGTTGGTTTAATCCTTCTCCCTCATCTCCTTGTTCTTTAACCTAGAGAGGTGAGAGGGGACCATGGAGGTAGGTAGTTTAGCTGGTTCTCGACATGCAAGAAAAAGGGAAGAAGGAATGGCCTAGGTGGATGCACGATACCCCGTGTGGTGGCCACGGTGGAAGATTAGATAGGTGGGGTTTAGGTCTTAGCTAGTTTTAATTTTTATTTGTTTAAATTCCTAACCTTGTTCAAAATAAAAACAAAGCAACTTCTCAAAAGAACCAAAAGTAGAGAAAAGATGAAAATGATGGCTAGAAGATAGGTCAGGTTTCATGTAGGATTTTATTTGATCTCGAATTTAATTTAAACTAAGACAAAAGAATAGGGAACAACAAAAAGAAAATGAATGAGGCCTTTTGTATGTACCATGCATGTTTTAGTTGTGAAAACAATTAGAGTTTGATCATATTACATGGTTTCCATTAGCCTTTCCACGAAGAATGGGGATTCAAAAGAAGAAGAAAATGAACCTCCCAAATCATATGGCTTAATCAAATTAGATTGCATGCATGAAGAATACAGATCATGCCATACATGCACCACTGTAAATTTATAGTCACAACATATTCAAACATGACCTTAGTTCAAATAAGACCATACAGAAAGTTGGAAAGAGCACTACCACATAAGTTAGCATACAAAGGTGGCCATGTGACTTAATCTCCATATTGTAAAACAACATGGTAACAAGTATGGAAGCATGTAGAATAGAAGTGTATCCATACCAAATTTTTATGAGCTAGAATTAAATACCAAAAGAGAGTTGCAAATTGCTCATAGTATGTTGGATGGTGGAAATTAGATGGAGACAAAAGAAAGGTGGTGGAATTACAATAGATATTCCCCCAACTCAACTTGGACATCAAGCATTATATAAAGAACCAAATACAATATATCAAGAGACAAATACAGTTAATGAGGCAAATGCATAAGAAGAAGAACCAAATGGAAGCTAAATATGATGCTCAAATGCAATGGCATGGTGACATGAGCATGATATTATAATGATGCAATAATAATATATAGGAAGTAGCATTATATATATTAAACTATCACTAGTGGAAACGAGCCCTTTGGTTGAGTTTTCCGAATGGGCTTAACACCGTTCTTCTATGAACCGGTGTTAAAGGGGGGGGCCTGTACCAGCGTGGCCTGTGCAGCAAAAAGGAGCGCCCCTTCTCGACAATCGGGTTCGTGGAACGAACGGTGTTAAAGGCCCCGCACTAGTGAGTCATAGTTTGTCCCTTCCTTTAACACCGGTCCGTGGTTTGAACCGTGTTAAAGGGGGGGCTATATAAGACAACGCAGGCCCACACCCCACTCTTCCATTTTTCACTATCTCATTTTGGAGCCTAGCAAGAGGGGTGTGCAAGTGTGTTAGTTGTGTGTTTTTTTTCAGATCCACAAGAGGTGTTCTGGCGAAATGGTTCTTCCGAGAGCTCAAAAATAAGTTTTCGCTGTTCTCTTTCCTTCTCACGAGGCTCAAGGTCGGCAAATCATCCTTTCATGCGTGTCATTGATGTACTATATATATAAATGGTCATCTCCCTATTATTTTTTTGACATATACTATATATTAATGCAGATGAACCCCAAGCAATGGATGTACGGTGACCGCCGCGACTCTCCGAGTACATTACGGGCCTCCAAAATTTCATCGCTGTGGCTAATGGAAACCGTGGGTCACAATGGTTTTATAAAGGTCAGTCTGTGGTGTTCAGTACGTCGAACAAGAAAGACTACTTCAAATACCAGAACCATTTCACGCCCACCGCTTCGCCGATCCGTTTCATGCCCAGCTATAATTGTTGGACCAAGCATGGAGAAAAAGGTTGTGATGGAATACAACTAAGAAGAAGAGGATGATGACAACTATCATAATATGTATCCTAAATATGATGATACCCAAGAATCGGGTAGATAATGAAGATCAAGAGGAAGAAGCAGATGGCCCATTACCGATGACGCATCTTGGTCGGCCAATATTGATGCAAAGGAAGAATGAAACTGAAAAGGAGAAGGAGAAGCTGGAGCAGATGTTAAAGGATCACAAACATTGTTTTACTCCAACTCATGAAGCATGGCCACTAAAAAAGCTAGGGTACCACACCGGATTTACGGTTTAATGGAATGGGGTGCGTAGAACGGTAAAAGACCGGACAACAAGATTTTCAAAGTTGTTGGTAAAAATGAAGAATCTTTCCAAGAAATAATGAGTCGCCCGACAAGAGCATACCAAGCAAAGAAGGTTGTCTGCCTTCTAGGGATTAGACGTGCAAGATACATGCCTACATTAATGACCGTGATCCTCTACCTAAGTGGTGAGAAGTAATGAGAATTTGATGCATGCCCGGTATGCAAAATCAAGCATCATGCAGGTATAAGATCGACGAGACGATCCTCAAGGCGATGTTGAGGGCGAGGCCCCTAGGAAGAAGGTTCCGCCAAGGTTATGTGGTATGCTCCTATAACACTATACCGTTAAAACGCTTCTTCAGAAATAAAGAGCATGCCAAGTTGTTGCGTATATGGCACATGGAAGACCGTGAAGAAAGACGCGATGTTGAGACACACCCTACTGATGGGTCATCACAAAGTGGAGAAATGGTCGAGCGAGAGTACCCGTGACTTCACACGTGACGCAAGGAACTTAAGGTTTGGTCTAAGTACAGATGGCATGAATCCTTTCGTGAGAGTTAGGTGCAAGGTGCAAAATACAAAGACTGCCTGTGACTTATGTATCTATAACCTTCCTCCTTGGTTGTGTGATGAAGAGGAAGTTCATTATGATGCCAAAGGCTCATCCAAGGCCCGAGGCAAACCTGCAAGAACGACATTGATGTGTACCTAAGGCCATTAGTTGAAGAACTTTTTACAACTGTGGGGCCAAACCAGGTGTACGAAATGTAGGGATGAGCACAAGGGGAGCCATTTCTGACCTACGAAAGCATTGCTTTTTCGTAACCATCAATGATTGGCTCTGCTCTAGTAACATTTCAGGCAGACAAACATGGGATACAATGCATGCAATAATAATCGCTTAGATGAGACTGGAAAGTGTATATTTGGATAAATGTAAGAAGGTCAGGTACCTAGGGTATCGCCGAATTTCTTCCAAACCTCGCAGATTCTAGTAAGAAAGAAAGGCAAGTGATTTCAAACGCTCATGCGTAACCCCTAGAGGAAGCCTGTCCTCCGTATCTGTGAGGAGGTATTTGGTATGGTCAACGACCTAGAAGTAATCTTTTGGAAAAGGTCCCGCAGCCTATCTATTCCGGAATGACGATGCTTTTATTAACGCCCACCATGTGGAAGAAGCACCTATATTTTGGGACCTACCTTTATTGGAAAGTCTTAGAGGTCCGCTTTCAATCGACGCGTGATGCACGCGGACGTAAGAATGTTTGCGTGAACCTGCTGAGGCTTCCGTAGGGCGTGTAAGGAAAGACAAAAGATGGGCGACCGGAAGCACGCAGACCAGCACCGCCCGAAAGACCTCGAAGAGCCTATGCATCCCGAGAACAAGAAGGGTAAACAATGCCACTTTAGCTCCTTCGGCCAATGCCACGCCTTACTAAAAGGTAGAAGGAAATCTTTTTGAATGTTCGAGCAGTATCAAGGCCCCGCCTGTCCGCTTCTCGTCGAATATAAAGGGAATAATAACAGGTATAGGGTAGAAAAATTCCAAAAACCTGAAGTCTGCTATGACTGCCACGCGATTATGACACAGACAATTGCTTCCGGATTGCATTGAGGGGGCTTTCACCAAATGTTCGAGTATACTCCATTGTGAAGCTATGTGCATTCCTCAATGCAATATCTCGTAAGGTAATCTGGGGAATCTGTAAAGCCTACCAGGGTTACAGCATGTATGTGGCGAACAATGTCTTGTCAGCCTTTGAGTTGGTGCGTTCACCATCCATCTTCTTCTCAATATTATTAAGGACGCATCTCCTGTTCACCTAGTAGAAGAGATTTCCATTCTTGGTCCTTGCAGATTTCTACAAGTCAATATGTTCCCTTTCGAGAGGCACATGGGAGTCTTAAAGCAAATATGTTCATAACCGCGGTATAGGCCAGTAAGAAGCATCTCTCAAGAGCTATGTGTAACAGAGGGAAGTCATTGAGTTTGTGTTGATTTTATTCCTGATTTTAAGGCTTATTGAAAGTTCCAATCATTTACCGATTTAGGGAGACCTATGGAAAAGGCACCCTAGGATGTAAAGCAATGATATGTAGGGATCGGCATTCTCTCAATCACACACTACACGGTTTTACTAAAGATCTATCTTGAAGGGTTGCCCCTGTGATATCAATGAACACAAGAATTTAATACGCCAAACACCCGGGCAGTCAAAACACCCGGGCGCCTTCATGAATGGATTATAAGTGAACACATGGTGAAAGTTTTGCCATAAGGCTGGCCGCAAAGACTTCGGGCCTAATAACACCACTGTTGGGGGATCAGCTGTACTTTGTTGGCCAGGACACCATCTTCACCCAGACTGTATGTACTTTCCAAGGGTAACGTAGATAAATGGCAATACATTTTTACACGATAGGCCAAGATAAAAAGGCACCAACCAAAATAGTGGTGTCCGGCTCAAGTGCAAGAAAGGTAATATCAATGGGCAAAAGACCACGTATTATGGGTTCATAGGAGGAGACAGGAACTTGACTATGGACCCAATTTCTAAGGTCACCTTGTTTCTACAGCAAATGGGTCAAGCTAATGTGTAGGGGTTGAGGTAGACAAGAAGCACGTAATGAATATCAAATCCAGTGCAATCTCAACAATCTTATGAAGGTAGACAAGAACTTAGATCTAACCATTCGCCTTTAGCTTTCAACATGATGTGGCTCAGTATTTTCTATGTAGGACATAAGGCCTACCAAAACCGAAAAAAGAAAAAAAAGCAAATAGATACATCACACGATGAGCCAAAAGCGCCACATAGTTCTTTTCTGAAAAGAAAACATCATGGGGAGTGGAGGACAAGATGCACATGCCGAAGATTATAATAAGTTTGATGAAATTCGCCCCCATTTCTCGTAGTGAAGACTGACTCAACCATCCTATTAAACGTGTTGATACTCCATGGTTATGGGCCGACGCTGACGCGATCATAAGATTGACTCATGTATTAATTGAGTCATTTTTGCACACATATGTATCTCAACATGGAAATCAATGTCATATTTCTTTGTTAACAATATATGCGCTGTGAAATGAGCCATTTTTCTTCCTTCTATTTCTTCCCTCCATTTTTCTTCCTGCCATTTTTTTCTCCCGGCCATTTTTCTCTCCCGCCCATTTTTTCCGCGCTTCATTTTTTCTTTTCCTACCATTTTTCTTCCCGCTTATTTTTTTCCGCCGCCATTTTCCCTTCCAGCCGCCCCGGCTGTTCTTCATCACTATATATATGTAGGGTTAATTTCCATTGTCATCACTGCAGACATCTCTAGACTCATATTCTGCAACCTCATCACTCTTTCTCATGGCTTCCACCGTAGCATTCAACTCCCCAGGGAGGCGGTGGAGGCGCGAGCGCCGGAACCACCTTCCCTCGCCTCGGCCGGGTTATCGTGTGGTCTGCCGCTGGTCGGATGCTGAAAGCACCTTGAGGCGCAATACGGTTCCTCCGGTCCTCTAGGTGTGGCGCGCCGGATGGCCATCAATGCGTAACCACTGCCACCGGAAGCTCACGCCGGAAAGCAGCGGAGGAATCCTAGATGGCATCCCGAACTATTTCCCACTTTGGGAAGCCTTCTTCGCTTCGATCGGGCGGTGGAGAGGGCGCCGCCAGGCACGAGGAGTGATGGCCCACCTCCTCCAACTTCAAAGAGGTCGGTCCGCCTCGGCTATGGTGTATGCGGGTTTTGACTCTCCGTAGCCGCCATGGCTTATGACACTACCGCCGACTTCTAACCCCCGCTCATGCTCACAAGCACTTTCGCTAAGTCCAAAGCCCACGCCAGCATCAGCCTTCAAGGTTCAATTATGGCATTCTGACCTCGGGACGACGACAAATGATGACGGCGCTACGCATGAAAATTAATGACCATCACAAGTATGCAGTATTGCGGTGTAGGCAGAGCATGACTGAATCACTCCAACATCTCCGGAACAAGTTCTACCGCCGATTGTTACTTAATCTGGCCATGTATCTTAATTTTCAGTTCTTTATGTATCTTAATTCTTCAGTCAAATGGTGCTTTATGTAACTTACTATTAGTTGCATTCTGTATTTTAATTCCGCCTCTATCTCCTTCACAAAATGACCCATCTCATTCTGGAGGTTTCTTTGGCTTTCGGAATCAAAATGACCAATGTTATGCTAGAATCAAGGCATAGTTTAGGATAATATGTACATATTGTGGCTACATGTGCATCATGGCATGGCAAACAATGTTGCAAGAGGAAGTTTTCCTTTTATCGCATTCATTTCCATTTTCCGAAAGACATAAAATGTGACTGGTTTTGTAGCTAAACCACCAAATGGCTAATTCAAAAACCACCACCACATTTATTTACAAAAAATACTAGACCAACCTTATATGGACAATGTACCAACAGGGGATCTCGAAACCTTCCATTCACTGGGAAAAGACAAATTCTTCAATCAGAGAAGTGGGTCAGATATGAACTATGTGTACATGATACGTATGCTCATGATTTTTACAAAATCATTTTAGGTTCACAGTTATTTTATAAAAAATCCAATGCAAGTTGAGTTTTAGGTTTTGTCGTATCTAAGTGTATAAGCAAAAGATGTGCATTAAATAACTAAATCAATTCAAAAATGTATTACAAATAAAATATGATTTGCTCTAATAAAATAGGGTTAGATTCCTTTTAGATGCTTAATATTTCTTATGTTCAAAGTTTTAGGATTTGACAATTTATTTTTGTTTGAATTGAATAATCAAAATTTATATGTAAGTGTTTTAATCATTTTGAAAATTATCTAAAGTAAATATAAAATGTTTTTACATGAGTGGATAGATATTATTTTCTGAAAATTAAGGATATATTATTCATATTTTCTGAGTTGAATGGACAAGGATATGAATTTTCTAAATTCATCCTATTTTTGAATTATAAATGCCCCCACTTTAATGCATGAATAATGTTCCTCTTTAACACCGTTCCAGCCACGTAACCTGTTAAAGGGGGGG